>PVLD010027589.1:0-20537 GCA_004027595.1 Dinomys branickii | reverse complement strand
GTTTCCTGTATACAGCATATTGTTGGATTGTGTTCCTTAATCCAGTCTTCCAATCTTTTCCTTTTGACTTTTGAGTTGAGGCCATTTACATTAATGGTTATCATGGTTATATGTTGTCTTATTCTAGTCATGTTATTTACTTGAAGTTTTCCTTCTTTTGCTGACTGTTTAATTATTTGTTCTGTTTAGGGAGTTATTTATATAGCTGTTCTTGGGATTGTGGTCTCTTTTTTCTCTGTCTAGAATATCTTTTAGTGCTTTTTCCAATGCTGGCTTGGCACTCATGAAATTCTTCAGTTGTTCTTTGTTGTGGAAATATTTTATTTCTCCATTGAATTTGAGGGATAATTTTGCAGGATACATCAATCTGGGTTGGAAGTTGTTTTGTCTTAGAATCTGTAGTATCTCGCTCCAAGCTCTTCTCGCTTTCATGGTTTCCGTTGAGAAATCTACTGTGATTCTGATGGGCTTTCCTTTATAGGTGATCTGTTTCATTTCTCTGGCAGCTTTTAATATTGTGTTCTTTTGCTGGATATCTGGGATCTTGACTATTATATGTCTGTGTGTGTTTTTCTTTGGGTTATGGATCATTGGGGTTCTATATGCTTCACTTAACTGAACTTCAGTATCTTTTACCTTGTTTGGGAAATTTTCTGCTATTATTTCATCAAATATTCCTTTTATATCGTTTGTGAGATCTCCTGCTGTTTCACACACTCCTATAATTCGAATATTGTTACACTTTGCCTCATCTTGCAGCTGTTGGATTGACTTTTCTTGTGTCTTTGATGATATCATGAGATTCTTCCTTTCACGCTCATAAGCTGCCATGCTGTCTTCAAGTTCTGAAATTCTATCTTAGTTTCATTTAAACGGTTTTGCATGCTTTCAGCGTTAGTTTTCAAATCCTGGAATTCTCTTTGGACCTGTTTCATTCTTGGTAATTCATTCCTAAATTGCTCTTGTAACGTTTCCATTTGTTTCCTATTTTCTTCTAGACTTTTGTCTATTTCTTGTCTATGTGAATGGAACATTTCTTCTATCACTGTTTTCAGCTCGTTTTTTGTGTGAGAAATCATTGCAGGTATTTGGGTTATTCCTGCTTTAAGCTCTTTCATGGCCTGTTGGAGATGTTTTATTTCGGATGCAATCGTTTCATAACTTGAAGTTATGAGGCTTCCTGGTTCCCTGTATCTTCACATTCAAAACTTGTTCTGGGTGGGGTTGAGCTTTGAGACCGCGTTTTGTTTCTCTGTTTTCCCATTTTTGGGTATCAGATTCAAAATGTGGAGCTATAAATTCCACAGGCAGTTCAGCAGGGAAAGGTCTGCTGCAGAGGCTGCTCCAATGATTCCTTCTCTTTGGGATAATGTCCCTTAAGCTGTCTGCTGAGATTTCCACTTCTACTCCCTACCCCAAGACCTGGCTGCGGTGAATAAACAGCTCGCCGCCCCAGGATTTTTGCAGACAGGCCACTCAGGTGTTCCTCCCTGGGTGGAGCTCCTTCCCCCATCACAAATCCTGTTGGGGCTCCTAGCTAGCTCTTCCCACCCGGGAGATCCCGCAGTCCTTAAAGCTGCTTTGATGTCACTCGCTGGGCTGAGCTTCTTCCCGATTCAGGAAAAACCGGTTAGAGCGCCCACTTAACTCACCCTTTGATCGTGCAGACAGGAATGCCGTTCAGATGTATCTCTCTGGATGTAGCTTTTTCCTGACTCAGAAATCCCGCCAATCGCTGTTGCTCCAGTTCGCGCAGCGCCGGCTGCGGGGGTAGGGTTCTGAGCGGGATCCCGGAACGCTGCCCAGATTGGCGCAGTCTGTCCCAGTAGCGCGTTTTCTGAGTTTCCTCTGCTCCACTGCCTCCAACAAATCCTGGTTACAGCCGCCTCTGAGCCGGTCGGGTTTAGGAGCTGAAGCCGTTCTTCATTCAGCACTCGCTTTCTCGGCTGTACGCGATTTGAACCGAGCTGCGGCCCAAGCGCAGCACGGATCCCTGGGGCGCCCAGTTCTCAGGATCCGCCCACTTCTCGCTGTGCGGCTTGTCAGCCGGCCCTTTAATGCTCAGGCCGCGGAGAGCAGCCCGATCAGTTGGAATTTTGCATCCACAGACCCGGCAGCCACGCGCAAAGGATCGGTCTCTGGGAGAGATTCCCTCTGCTGCTCACCTGGTCGCCATCTTCCCGGAAGTCTCTATTTTTTATGTTGAGACAGGGTCTTGCTAAATCAATGAATTGCCCAGACTGAATTTGAAATTGTGATCCTCCTGCCTCAGCCTTCTCAAGTAGCTAGGATTTCAAGTATGTGCCACCATACGCAATATATTGCCCAGGCTGACCTTGAATTCCTGGGTTCAAGAGATCAGCCTGCCTCAGCCTTCCAAGTAGCTGAGATGCAGGCATGTGCCACTGTGACCAGGTCTAAAATTCTTTTTATTAAAAATTACTTTTCTGTTTCCTGCTAGTATTTTCAAGATTTTCTTTAATTTATTTATACATGGCAAGAAGATATTATTTTGTAGTCTGTGTTGGACAATTCCAATTTTAGAATTTTTCCGTCTTAAAAATTCCTCTGCTGCTGCCTGACATCTCTGTTAGTTCTGAGCCATTATGATTTGATATTTTTTCTTTTTCTCGTTTTTCTCTTCTTGTTTAGTTCTGACTTTGAGCAGCTCATTTCCTTGGTAAATAATCTTCAAGTACAACTAGAACCCTTACTAGAAGTATATTAACTGCTGAACTTTGGTTTTGGCCAGGGCCTGGGCTGACCCCCTAAGCAAACCACTGTACCAGAACTGCTTCAATCTGAAATAGGAGTTTAAATTTTGTGTCATATAAATAACCTGAATCATTTGAATTTGGGCTCCAATCTGAACAAAGCAAACTTGTGAGTACTAGGGAAAACTTTCCACCTCCGACACCCCTGAAAAGTCTGCTCACTCACAGGCAGCTTTTCCTGTGGTGCTCTCAGAGGTGTGGTGGTGGGGCTTGTCAGCACCCCAGTAGCATCTCACTCCGGGCCACCAGCTTCGTAGGTACACTCCTGTAAGCTCCACATTTTGGCTGAGCTCTGGCCTTTAATAATCTAAACTGCTTCCTGTGGAGCTGCCAGAAAAACCAGCTACCGTCCCAATCTTTTAGCTGGGAAAAACTGACGGCCAAAGCAACTTCAGCTCTGACTCCATTTCCGGTTTCTCCTCATTCATATTTTCACCTTTAGCTGTTAGTCACCTCAACGGTGCTTCAGTACTCTAAGGCCTTTGGAAGCATCCCTCTTTTAGAGCACTTTTGGTTACTTGGATCAAGCTCGCGCTCGGCCCTCAATTCTCTCTCATACTCCTTCTCTGCACTTAAACGCAGTCAGCATCTCAAACCCTACATTTCTAAGCTTCTCTAAAAGGGAAGTTCTCAGCCTTCCTCGAGAACTCATCATTTCAGTGAAGCCAACTTCATCTGAAAGAGCTCGAGCAAGTGCAGGCCCAGCCTGGTCTCCCTCGTATCTTACACTACAGCGGGCCGGTGGCAAACCACCTTCTCAGAATGCATCCAGAACGCGGGCCCCTGATGTTAGCCCGCGACGGCACCCGCCGGATTCCACTGCTTTTGCCTGGTTTAACGCAGCAGCTCCTATTGCTCCTGTTGCTGCTTCTTCTCCTCCACCTCTCTATCCACTGCAAGGCAGCAAGGGAGAGGGAGAGAGGGAGCTTTGTAGACACCACCACTCACGGTACTGCTCTGCTCTAATATTAAAAATGACTACTCATCTCCACAAAGCCCAAGCCGGGTCCTAGCCCCCAGGACCTCCACATAGCACCCAAGTTGCTGGCTGCACCCGACACCGCCGCCTTCTGCCTCCAGCCTCCAACTCGCAGGCCAAGCGGAGTCTTCTCTTGCGTTTCCCTCCTCAGGGATGTTGCCCAGCTGGTATAGAATCACATCCACCCAGAACCTCAGAGTGGTCAGAAATAGGGTTTTTGTAAATGTAACTGGTCAAGCATCTTGCAATGAAGCCATCCTGGATTTAAATTGTGCCCCACGTCCTAGGAGGTACCCTCACCTGAGGAGGAAACGAAACACACTGAGAGAGAGCCTCGTGCAGACAGAAGCAGAGACCGCAGCAGAGCTGTCCGCAGTCACAAAATAGGGGGAACAGAGGGTGGGGGTCCATCTCTAGAGGTTCCAGGGGGGCCTGGCTCAGCTCACGTCCTGACTTGGAATTTCTTGCCTTCGGAGCATTGAAAGAATTCATTTCTGTTGCATTAACCTCCTCAGTTTACAGTACTCTATTTTGGCAGGTCAGCCTTCAGGAAAGCAGACTTCCGGTTTCCTCCGCTGGGAGCTTTCCTTTGTCCTTAGCGCCCCATCCTGGATCTCTTCAGGTCTCTGCACAAACATCATTTTAGCAGAGTGCCTCTCTGACCACAGTAAATAAAGCAATCCCCTTCTCGGTCATTGTCTATGCCTTCCTTCCTTCCCTTCTTCCTCTTGGCACAGTGATAGAGAGCTTGCCTAGTATGCTAGAGACCCTGGGCTTAATCCCCAGCACCAAAAAGTAAAACAAAATAGTAGCATTTTGCTACCATTATCTTTACATTGCTTGCCACCTGCTCATTTTCCATCCCCTCCCACTGGATGTAGGAACACATTGCCAGAGATGTGCTTCCCTTGTCTTCAACACCTAGACTAGAGTCTGGTACCTCACGGGTCCTGCGCAATATCGGCAGCATGTGCGAACATACACAATAGCTTTGTCCTTCAAAATCATCAGTGAACCACAAGGCAGGTCAAAATGTGTTAAGATATAAAAATACCAAACATCAGATACTTAATATTTTAAAACACCAATATTAAATATCAAAATACCTTAAAATAATTTATTTTTGACATTTTTATCATACGATAAAAGAGCATAGGTTTGTATTAAGATGCATCGAACTTTCTACCCAACTTTCATGTTTACTTTATGTATAATCCTGTGATTTTGAGTAAGGGACTTCAACTTAGTAGAAAATGTGTAAGAAAGTGTTTATCCTGTAGACTTGCTGTGGACCATATAGGACAAGGCTATAGAGTATGTTTTCCTATGCTTTACATGCAGGAAAAGCTGACTGAAGTCTTATCAGAAGCAAAGTAAACCCAGAATAACCCAGCACATAACCATGATTTGATGTGCACTAGGATATACACTTCATGTATGCCACATATGTGAATATACATGCACATATATGTTACAGCTTTTAAATAAAGATGTATCTGTATGTACCTATACAGGGAGGAAGGAGAAGGAAAAGGAGGGGAAGCATGGGGAAGAGGGGGAGGAAAGAAAAGAAAGAAGGGAAGAAGGAAGAGGTGGAGGGAAGGAAGGAAAGAAGCAAAAAGGAGGAGGAGGAGGAGGAGGTAGAAGAGGAGGAGGAAGAAGAAGAGGAGGAATTGTATTGATTAAAAAGGCCATTAACATCACAGTGTGCCCTGACAATTTCACCTTAAAATTCTTATGATGAAGGGACCTACACTGAAATATAACTTTTTTGTTGGCTCCTTCATAAGAAAAAAGTCATCACCTCATGAAAACATGAGTCTTAGGTACTTTAAGTTTCTTGACTTCAGTTTGATGACCTCTACTTAATAAACAATTAAACCAATGTTACAGACCAAGGAGAAAATTCCCAGGGTATAGTATTATAAATATCATCACAACAAACTAGTTCTGGCTTGCAATAGAAGTCACGTGGTGAAGTGGAAATAAAAATGAAATAGAAATCAGTTTCATATTTGGATATGAAGAGTTACTTTAACAATAAATGCTCTGTATCATTAAAACTAGAAAGCTATTCTAACTTCATGGTATTTTTATTCAACCAAAGAATACATATTTTCCTACAGTCTTTTTTTGTGAAATGAGCACATGCACAATGTTTTAGTTATGAAATTACAGGCTCTTAGAAAACATGCTTGGCCAGTGATAGGTACCAAAATATTCCTTGTCAAGTTTGGTCTGATGTAGTAATTTCTTCTAGAATGCAAGTTCATCCTTCAACTTTGCTCTTGCTGATATTAGGTTCTTCTGAAAATGTGAAGGTTGTTAAGAGAACTCTCTGTGACCACTGTTCACAATGACAGAGCACTTCTCAACTTACACTTCAAAGGTACTTTTTAACCATTAATCATGTGTCGTGTGTGTAGATTGCTTTATTTACTCTTTGGTAAGAGTCTCATATTAAGGTGCACCAACTAAGATAAATAAATAATATGAAAGTGTTATGGTTGATACATTGTGTCAACTTGGGGAGTCTAGAGTTTTGTCTGAGTGACTCAGCCATAAGCCAGAGTGCTTACTTTGTATACATCCTGAACCTGTGGAAGAGGAGGGCATGGAGATTCTCTGAGAATTACATGTTCTCTGGGTGGGGGTAGCCTGTCTATAATGTCAGGGAGGTAGAAAGAGGCTGCTTGCTGCTCTTCCTCCCTTTTGCTGGTTGTTTTTGCTGTGTTCTGCTGCCATGAATGTTTGCCCTCTGCCATATGCTGCTCTGCCTCTGAGCCAGCCAAGTATGGACTGAAATCTTCACAAACTGTAAGTTAAATAAACCTTTCCTTCCTTAACTTTGGGTTTTGGGTATTTTGTCTCAGAAACGAGAGAAAAGTAACCAAGACAGAAGGTAACTGGAAGTCTTTAAGTAAAATATAACGTGGCCTAAATATATACAGTCACAGGAACCTTTTTCTGCTGAAGAGAGTAGAGATACTGTAAATAAATATTGTTATTCCCCCACTAAAACCCAACTACTGATAGAAAGAGAAGCTTCAAGCAAATTCAGTTTTCCAAATACTCATTAAAATAATTTATATGCCTTCAGACCTGGGCACCGTACTAAGCTTACAGAGACTGCCATAGTAGAGATCTTAAAGGAACCCCAAAGGCTGCCACTGTGTTAAGGGCTTGGTCCTCTGTTGGGAGATGGTGGACTCTTAAAGAGGTGGACTCTAGGAGGAGGTCTTTAGGTAACTGGTGGTGTTTCTGTGTAGGGGAGTGTGCAGTCTTGGTCACCTTTTTTTTTTCTCTTTTGCTTCATGCTCATGAGGTGACAGCTGTGCTTCACCACCTGCTCCCTGCCTTGGTGTTCCGCTGCACCACAGATTCTAAAGCAGTAGATTCACCTGATCAGAAACTGAAGCATGAAAATCTATCAGCCAAAATTAACTGTATGTTTTTATTAGTTGATCATCTCAGAAATTTGTAATGGAGACAGAAAACTGACTGTCATATATAGAATTTAGTAACTTTGTTCCAGTGGTTAACTATGTCCTCTGGTCTTCACCCACATACCAAGCTTCTTAAGAACATCTTTATGTATTATAATATTATTTGTATATTTAGAGTTTTTTCAAATTGTCTTTGGAACTAACTGCTTAAAAAAAGGACTCTATCACCTTGTCTGACATGTGTCCTGGATCTGGTGTTAGTACTGTGCTTTCCCGTACTCCTTTGGTCCTACTTTAGTCCTCACCACGGTGGTCCCGGTAGAGGGAATGGAAGCAGGACCTGCACTGCCTTGATCTCATTCCTGCTATGTTTTCTAATTTGATATCCTTGTTTTCATTTCAAAACAAATTTCAGATAAAATTATGTCTAATACAGAGGAGGTATTTAATAAACATTTGTTAAATGGGTGAAGGGGAAATAAGGTGTCAGTTGAGAGTGTCTAACACCCCATCTCCCCCATTCCACTCAAACCCCTGATATCCTGGTCTCTCTCCTTCCCTCTTATCCTCATACTTCCACATCTATCTCTTTCCATCAGGGTTTGTTGTCACCTTTCTTGTCATCAGCGACCTTATAAAACTTCCAAATCTTGTGTGATGCTATTCTAGGATGTGTAATACCTCCTGATCAATCAAACTCCCTCTAGCAGTGCTAATCTACAGTCCCAGCTCACTGGGCACTCTGTGTGTACACTTCTGCTCGGTCTGTTAGTAGTGAGCCTTATGAGACTTTAACAAGTTGCGGTGATGGTGGTGGTGATATTTTGTGACATACACTTAATGTAGTTTCTTCAAAATATTGCCTCTTTCACTTCCAAGCTAGTTTAACCAAGTTCACAAGCACCATAGGTTTCTAGAAGAAAAGTATTGCAAGGTTGGCTGTCTGAGTACTAACACGGAAAAGATCTTGTTTGGCTTAACCTGTTTCAATGGCTTATTACACTTCCAAAACTCCTCTGCAGCTCTTCTCTAGCACTGAGAGGAAAGCATTATAAATACAGGGGACTGCTTTCGCTCTGAGCACAGCTTGGGATTGTAAATGATGATGTTTTGTTTTGTTTTCTCTAGAACATGTGCACAGTGCTTTCTGCGTATTAGTCCCTATTTTAATATTAACTGATTTGAAATTCAGAGAAAGGCTATGATGTGACGTTACTAGATTGCTACAGATGTGGAAATGGAAACTGTGGGGTGAAATATTTTAAATAACTTGTTCAAGGTCTCAAAAGCTGGGCTGCGGACCCAGGGAATGTTACCCCAGAGGCTGTGCTTTTAACACTCTGCAGCTTGTAGAAGGACTGAAGGTTTTCTTTTCCTCAAGAGGATTCCTAGGAATTATATTTGAATGTTTAGATTCTTCCTTCCCAAAATGTCTTCCTTTGGCATTAATAGGGTTTTAACAGAAGAAAAAAATATAAATGATTTGGGCCAATTTAAACAGAGAAAGAATTTATTGAAAAGATGTTGGCATATTTGAAAGAACTATCAGGAATTCCAAAGGATTGAACTGGAAATGGGGCAGGAAGAAAAAAAGGCTAAGCACCAAAATTACATCAAGGCTCAGTCTGGTGAAGTCACCACAGCTGGTACTGGACATGAGATGCCAAAGCTTTCATTGTGGTCACCCATGCAAGCATCACTGTTGCCATGGAAACTCAGTGATGGTGCCACTGTTACTTAATTCTTCTGATCCAAGTCTGAACCTGTGACGCTTATGGGTCATCCTAGGTCACACATCTATCCTCTGTCACACCCTATTTTCCCAGTAGGCTGAAAAGCAAACGTCTTACGGTTCAGGGCTGCAGAACAAGATACAAAGAGTCTGATATTTGCAAAACTTGAGATATACTCCTTTGAGACATACTTATGTGGGATATAGAGTAAAAATTATTGTCTATTTATGTGAAATTTAAATTTAACTGGGGACCATATACATATTTGTAAATCTTACAACCTAGTGCCTTCTTCATTTTTTTTATTTTGGAAGAAACAAAGATTCATGTGATAAATTTCTCAAAATATAAGAAAGGTTCCTACTGCACAGGAACAAAAAGACTACTGCTCACTGTGTGTCCTCCATTTTAATACAGATTACAACAGTCACATGATTAGAAGAAAACTTGCTGGCATTAAATCAAGACTTAATTTATTGACCAGTTTTTTCTTCCAAGGTTGTGTCATACCAATTTAATTGTCCTATTATTTTAAAGTGGTATTATGGATGACCTGCTTTTATTTATTATGCAGATTCAGATTTTATTTCTAACATAAACTTCTTTTACCAATGATAAATGCATCCCTCTTTCGTAATCCTGAGAAAGAAGTTATAGTGTTGTTGCCTGCTTGAGCTACATATAAATATACAAACATATTCAGAGAATTTGTAAAATGCAATACAAATAAACCAAGAAACTTATGCTATAAGAATGCACTGTGTGACTGCTTTGTATTTTAAGGTCTCGACTTCACTTGTAACCAGGAACATTCATAAAATTCTCTGGTACTTCTCTAGAAAAGGGTGGTTTTAAATGTCCAAAATGTTAGTGTGTTTAGCATGCTCAAGGCCCTGGGTTGTGGGGGTGTTGGCCAGAGGTAGGTGTGAGATAGATATTGTCTTAGTTTTCTCACTGTTGAGACAAAGCACCTGACACCTGAAGTTAAATGGGGAAAGGTTTATGTAGCTGACAGTTTGTAGAGGTTTCAGTCCATCATTGGCTGGCTCTAAAGCTGAGTGGCACAATGCATAGTGGGGAAGACAGCAAAACAAGAGGGAAGGACAGGCAAGGCTCTTTCTGTCCCTTATAGCCAATGTATTGGGGTTAGGGTGGTACCAACCCAATCAGTGGGTTGATCTGGCAGTCGCACACTCCTAGTCCCAGTATCTTTAACCCCAGCATTGCTCTACAAATCAATCACACAGTCTAGATTCAGTCACCTCAAAAAAACTCCTTGACAGCATGGGACTTTGAGGGGCCATCTAGACACAAACCATAACAGATGTATAGTAATAAAGGCCTTTGGAGCCACAGCCAAAACCTCTTGAGATGCCTGGTTAAAGAGTACAGAATACCCTACGGAATGGCAATCCAAATAGAACTGAAGCATATTGCTTTAAGGAATGTATGCTTTGGCACTTGCACCCCCCATACTCTGATTACTTAGATTAGCTCTAAGGTCAGTCAGGTAGCAGACCACCCTGTCTTCCGCATGAATTCCTACACAGATGTCCTTCTTTTGTCCTGTACTCTTGCTTCCTGGTTCTATTAATAAAAAGTCACAGAAGTTTCAGATCAGGGCTGATTTTCCCTGAGACTCTCTCATGCTAAGGGGTCATGGGTAAGAGCAGTCCCTCTGGGCTCTTAGAGTCAACACTGGACACGAACTCAGAGTCATCTGTCTGTGCCACCATGGTTGTGAACGATGACACTGGGTTCAAGTAGTACTAAAAGAAATGAACTATGAGCTTCATTTGTACTTACAGCACATTTAAACATTTAAGGACATGTTGTGCCATCATTAATTTAACCATCCCATTACTGGTGGGCAATTAGATTGCTTACTAATACACATTTTCATAGTGACGTCTTTGTGTATATAGTTTGAAATACTTGAGAAAGTAGATTGTTCATTCTAAAACCATGAATGCTTCATATTAATGTTCCAGTGCAGTCAGAACATAGCTTGAATATATTGTGGGGTCCCGTCTCCTTCAAATATTTTAATCCCATTGTAATTCTTGTGTCTATCCATTTATGGTCATAAAGTGGACATGTCTTTTCTCCTTCTGAAATGAGAGTTGGAATCAGTATCAAGTATGGTATGTGTATCATTCAACACTTACTACACACACACACACACACACACACACACCCTCACACATGTGCATATGCACACACATACCTGCACACTCTTCTCCCCCACCATGAGTTGACTGCAGAACTTCACTATAGCTGAAAAGGGAAGTGATTGAGTTCTGCTTTTAGGAAAACAGACTCTAGAATTCTCACCATAAGAGTCAATGGGTTCTTCAAACAGTTGAGATAAGAGAAACTAAAGACCCCAGTGATGTTGTCAGAGAGCACAAAATCCCACTAAAAGCTGGGGCTTTGCATGGCCCAGATTTGGAGCAAGATCACATGCATCAATATCACTTTTACTTTTACTGCTTTCTCTTTTTGATGCAGAATATCTTTTTTGTGTGTGTTTCTTGAGACAGGGTGTTGTTATGTACTTTAGGCTGGGCTGGAACTCATTATGTAACCCAGCCTGGCTTTGAACTTGGGGCCATCCTCCTGCCTCAGCCTCCCTACTGCTGAGATTATAGGTGTGCAACACCATGCCCAGCTCAAGGATTAATTTATAAACCATATCACACTTCCTAAAATCTTTTTCCTTTTTAAATTTTTCTGTGTTCCTCTTACTGTTAATATCTCAGATGCTCAAGCTTCATTCCATATCCTATCATAACTCCTTAACCCCAGCCCATCTGGGACACTGCTTTTCTTCTGCTGTGGTTTCTGCGTGCTACTGTTCCATTTTTCTAAGAATAAATTGCCACTCTTTCTGCTGCAGTCTATATCTCTCCTTCTCCGATGCCCACAGTCACACAATTCTCAGATTACCTTGATCTGATGAATAAGCGTAAGATTTTTCTAAGAGCCTAACTCATTTAATCCTAGTAGCAAACTTGAAATAAAAGTATAATTATTTTCAAATTTGCCAATGTAAGGTGGAGAAAAGTTAAACAACTTGCCCACATTTGCATAGCTAATAAGTGGTAAATCTCAAATTTACATTCAGGCCATCTTCCTTAAATAAAACCTATTAGTCTCTTTGCTGCTTTCTTTTGTGTATGCCAGAAAAATACTATTCATCGGGTCTGGCTCAGTCTAACCTCCTTATACTTCTATTGGTCCTCTTTCTGTTTTGGGTAACAGAAAATGTGACTCAAATTGCACGAGGATGGAAACACTTTAATAGCTCATGAACCTGAAAAGTGACCTGGGAGGGGGCTAGTTTCATGCACAGCTTAATTTCAGGCTCAGTTGGTCCCATCCGCCCTCTGACCTCCTCCTGGTCTGCTACATTATGCCATCCTCGGTGTGCTAGCTTTATGCTCAGGCCGATGGTTACATGGATGCTGTAGTTCAGTACAAATCAGTGGGCAAGAGACTGTAGATAGCACTCACTGAAGTACTGTTAGTCACTGGGTTGGGCTCATCTTTGGACAGAGTGGTAAGAGGGCAGTTTCCAACTGTTGCTGGAAAAAGGAGAAAAATGATGGTCCCCAGTAGAATTCTCAGCACTGCTTCAAATGCAACTCAGGCTTGTTTGTTTAACACTTCCTTCACCTTCTTTCACCAGCTGAACCAAGGACTCACAGGGCTTTTTGTTGTTATTTGTTTGTTTGGTTTTACTCTGCTACCCAAATTTCCTCCACCCAGTCTTGCAGACTTTACTGTTCACATAGATGACCATCCAACACTCCCTTGATCTCCTGGTTGGGAATGACACTTATCTGTCTTCTCTGAATGCAAACCGTTACAGCAGCAAGATCCAAGACTGTACGCACGCCTTCCCCTTTCCAAAAGCCTGTGTGCTCTTTGAGGACAGCACTGCACATCTTGATCGTAACCCTTTATCTATGGCGAAGCAGGTACTTAAATATGCCAACCTCGCGCACCTGCCAGCAAAGCTTGCCTTCTTGGGATTGGGTGGAGAAAGAACACAGTTGACATAGACAAACTGACAAGTTGAGCAGGTAAAGAAATTGAAAATGTAGTTATTGAAAATGTAGTTTTGTTAGTGAGACTGAAGATGAAAAAGAAGGGAATGGAAGGCAAACTGAGACAGCAGGGAGGTGTCAAGAAATTTGCAGTTGTGATGCACTTGAAAGGCAGGTTTAATCAGAGTGACGGATGGAAGGAAAGAAGTTAGTAGTTAGAGTAGGACATTTCACAGCTTACTGTTTAAATAATGAATCTGATTAGGTAGTGATGAAGGCCCTGCTGCAGTGGCCTGGCAATGAGGAGACAGGCTCAAGTTAAGGTAAAGATCATTAGAGGAAGGATAGCTTAGTTGCAACCCCCCAGCTTTTAAAATCAGAAAGACTTTGAAAAATATCTCAACTTCCTTACTTAGCAACTGTGCAAAGTATAAAAAAAAAAAAAATCCTGCCATTTGTTTCAAGTTTCTGATATCCAAAGGGGAATGATGTCTATTTGTATGGTTCTTACACTTGTATTGGGCATTCATGTAGATAAAAATCTATCTGTGATTTATTACAATCACTTTTATTACATTATTATTGGAGAGCAGATTGAAGAGCCATGAGACTGGAGACCTCGAACCACAGTCAAGTCTGGCTGGATGACAGAAGCCCATCTGGAGAGGAAGATCGCGATTCAGGAGCTACAGCACGCAGTGCGCAGAGAAATGGCCTAGGAAGGTAGCAGGTGAGCTAAGCCCTCTCCAGCACAGGCAGGAGGCTCAGAGGAGGAGCTCTTTCTGGATGAAGACAGTGGTCACCATAACCTGGAAATGAGTTAAGGAGCCAGGGGAACAAGGCCTTTTCCTTCTAGCCCCATGGTCAGGGGATCAGGGCGAGCACAAACATAGCGATCTTTGATACAATGACAGGCAAGGCCATCAAAGGATGGGCAGGGTAATGAATGAGGGCACAAACGAAATGAAAGGAGTAATGAGATGGGATGGCTGGCGGAGTGCGCATCCTCATTTGGAGCCTGCAGTATACGGGACAAAGGAGAGTTATGAGCTGCTCCTGCGGTCTGCTGGTAAAAGAAGGTGAAGGAGGTGTTAAACAAACAAGCCTGAGTTGCATTTGAAGCAGTGCTGAGAATTCTACTGGGGACCATCATTTTTCTCCCACAAGGGAACCAGGCTCAGAAAAAAGTGTTATCTCTTGACGTAGAAATCAAATGGAGAGTCACTTCAATACAAATTCATATTTTCCGATATTCTCCAACACTGACTCACCAACCATTTTTCTGTCCCCATTTCCCTTCTTCTCCATGCTTTTTGTGTCCTTACTTACCTTTGTACTGCTCCAAATAGATTTGTTTTAGAAGAGGAATGAAGAACACTCTGGTACCTTATGTATCCTGTCTCAGACCTAGAGCTGCCTTAGTCCGAACAAATTATGATCTGACCATTCATTGCCACAGGCTAAGTACATCCTAGAAATCCAGACAGGAAATACTTGGAAGAGTTGATACAGTAATTATGGAGGGGCATTTCCTCAGATGACTCCAAGCTGATTCATGACTCAGTTACGTTGAATGCAAAGGGATCATCAGTCACCGTACACAGCAGAAAGAGGTTGGCTTCAATAGCTTGAGAATAACCAGGAGCCAGTTCCAGAAAAACAGAACCAGTCAAGTTGCTCATGTTCTGAAGCTGTCTCGACTAGAAATGAATTATTGAAAACATACCTTTTCCTTTTTAGAAAGCCCAAGAATCACAGTTGTCACGTATTAAAGAGACTTCTGCAAAAGAAGCCCCTTCTTCTAGCATTTAAATCTTCTTTGTTCCTCCTCTGTAAAAGAAGAGTAACTTATAACAAAGAGTTATTCATTTTCCAATAAGATTTTGAGCTATTGTAGTCTGGGAATTAGTTGTCTGACATCAAAAACATCTGAATGTGGATACATATAAACGTATAAGGATGGGGCAGTTGAGCTTTTGGATTTACAGCATTAGGAGCAAGAACCATAAAAACTTCAGTCACACTTGTCTGTTACTGCAAAAGCAAAGTTCCTCAGATTTTATGGGTAGAATGTGGTTGCTTTTGATTCTTATGTAACTCATTCTGGGGTACCACACTCATATCTAATACTCACAGTTACCAACTTTAAGTACTACCACAGGGTCTACTGTTCTGATTGTGCAGACCAGAAAACAGAAACTCAGTAAAGTAAAACAACTTACCTGAGGTTACACATAGCAGCGGCACCTCAGTTCACAAACTCTATTGTCTCTATTGAGAGTGACAGACCAAACTGGGCAAGAACTAAATCAAATTTCCCCATAAGATCAACATTGAACTTAACCACTGAATTTGAATTTTCACATCTTGCAACTTTTTCATTCTTTCCAAATGAGATTAATATTGTTTCTTACTTACTTAAACAATACAGGTCTCAGAAAAGGTCTAAACATTGCATGAGCAATGTATGTACACAACTAGAGACCATACTCATAAGTGAAATAAATCAGACCTGCATGTGTAAACACAGTATTGTTGCACTAGTGTAAGAACTTGAAAGACTGAATAAAATCTAGGAGGTATGATGTACATTGTGAAAGGAAAGGAAACTGCTCAAAAGGAAAGAACAACTGGGATGAGGGAAAGGAGAAAAGAAAGAAGGGGAAAAATCCATACATATGTATACACAGGAGAGCTAACAGTTGCACTACTGACTTTCATTGCTCTGTTGAAAGGAATAGTTCATGTTTAAGTGTATGATCAATCTTGCATGTCTATATTTGTCTATCTGAGTATCCAAACTGAAGATATCAATATGTAATAACAACCATTGTTAATTTCCTATCACCTTGTCTGAGATTCTGTATTGCTTATATTGTTTCTGTGTTATATTCTAAATGTATGTGTGTTTGTTAAGACTTTCTGGTTCTTTTATCTTTAAAATAAAAAAAATTAGATTATTAAAGTCTCAAACTCTTATTCTTAAAAAAAACAAGAAACTGTAGATGCAGAATTTGAAACCAATTTCTCATCAGGTAAATACTGACAAAAACCCTCTTATTTATTCCAGAAACAAAACTTCAAACATTTTTATGTCAAGAACAGTAACGAGAAAAGCAAACAACTTTTCCAGATACTTATTTAAATTGATGTGGTAGATTGAAAGCTTTGACCGGGTGTTTACACTGTGATGGCAACATTCCCATTATGGAATAATTACGGGAAAATATGTAGTGACTTCATTTCTAAATATTTTCTTTCCAAGCTGATACCAGGTGAGAGTGATATGTTGAAAAATTCAAATCAATTAACAATTTGAATTAATTTAGGTACCATTTAGGAAGCAGAGCAGTTGACTTTAAAACAAGTTTTCATATATTTTCATATGTCCTCTAGCTTTGGGTAGAGTGACTTGGGTTTACAGAACAAGTGTTTACAGCAGATGTTTTCCCACTCAGCCCCATGACTCCTGGTACTCTGACTCATCCTCTCATTCTAGGGTCTTCTCTGGCCCAAGCACCAAGTCATCTGCCTCAATGTCATGTCCCAAGACTTTTCTCAGCATTGGGTCAGCAGCAGCCCCTCTTGTGTTAACTGTACCTTCCCCCAGACACCTGTCCTCTGACCTTTTTTTTTTTTTTTTTTTTTTGGCGGTACTGGGGATCGAACTCAGGACCCTGTGCTTGCTAGGCAGGCGCTTATTCCACTGAGCTATATCCCCAGCCCCTCCTCTGACCTTTGAACTGGACTTTGGGAGTGAAATTTGCAGTGAGACATCTGCATGAGAGGCCTTTGGAAGGGCATACCTGTAGTGATTATTCTTCAAAGGTTAGGCCCTTGTGATTTCAAGTACAGTTTAAGTTACACTGATTACTGAATTTTCTACATATTGAGACCTAGAAGAAAACTCAGCCAATGTCAAAAATGAACAGCAGAGAGAGAGCCGGGCCTGAACATGAGGATTACACCTAGGAGGTAGTGGTAGGCACTTCATGGAGACAAAAGATTAGAATCTAGTGAAGAGTGCCAGGGAACAAGCTCACCAGTTCTGCATTTTTTGAGAAACAGTTGCAGCTTATGCAATGTTGTATATCCTATGTGAGACCCCTACTGCTGAAATAAGTAACAAGCAATGTTAATCTCATCTGGAAACAATGAAAATGATGTGAGTGCTGTGCCGTAACAAGAGGGGTTCCACCCAGAGCCTTTTCACTGAGGTCCACGCTCAGCTCTCAAAAGAAGAAAATTCTAAATTTTAAGATAGGATCTTGTGGCATTATTACCTTGTCCAGGCTGGGCTTGAACTTGCGATCTTCCTGCCTCATTTGATTCAAAGAAAATACACAACTCACCATTCAGCTGATTTCAGAAATGTGTGCTGTTTCCAGCGATTCTTCCTTCCTGTTGCATGTCTTAGGCATCATTTGGGCAGCATGCCAATTTTGGCAACTCACTGTGTGCTCTCCTGTACTATATCGTAATTTGTTCATTTCCTGTCAGGAGATGGCATCTCTGCCCTCACCTCTTGGAACTGGATCCCTTGTGTCTGTCACACTTCAGGGTGAATAGGACCCTATGTGACTTCTAACACAACACTGTAAGGGGAGAGACTGCTTATTTCTCACTGTTTTTCTTAGAACATTTGCCCTTGAGACCCAGACTTCATGCTGTGAAGAAGCCTGGGCCACATGTGGAGGTCTTCTATATGTGGTTCTTGCTGACAGAGCAACTGAGGTCCCAGATGTCAGGAGGCATTCACTGCTAGTCATGTGAGGAAGAAGGTCCTTGGTTTGACTCTGGGACCGGATGCCGTCTGTAACTTCATGGACGTCCAAGGAGTCAGAGTTGCCGAACACCATCCAGCTGCGCACAGTCTCCCCCGGAGCTGACAGAACACCTTCAGCAGTTGCTGTTGTTTTATAGTCCTGTGTTTATGGCGGTTTGTTATGCAAGATGTTAGAGCTGAATTCACTCAAGTGACAACCTCTCAGATAAAAGCCAATGTCTTACTTACAGAAAAGTAACGAATGCAAAGTTGAAATTACGATTTAAGAACGCTGTATATTATGTCAAAACTGAAAGTAGTTAGAAAACTTGAAAAAATGAAAACTGCACTCATTCTATGTCTTCCCACTAGCTTCTTTCCTGTAAATAAATCTGACCAATAAACTGGATCACCCTGATGCCATCAGCAGCCACTCCTTACCTGTTCCCCCAAGGAGGATAGCCATACTTCCTGGTTTCCTGGGACAGTATCCGCTATGCTCATGTAGGGTTACTGTTAGTGATGCCTCCTGAACATCTTTTTATTCTCTGAAGGATCTTTGTTTGGAAAACAGATCATATAGTTATTGTGGTCTAAAACATTGACCAAATACTTGGCATGGAGTATGTTATTTCCTGAAATCTTCTCACTAAAATTGAAATGATAGATATTTGAAAACTGCTTTGTGTTGACTTACCTAGTGAGACCACATCCACACAGTGCTCCCTATGGAAAGCATAATAGCTAGACTCACCAAATCCTGAACCCATGAATTTTTGGGTTACGTGGTTGTTCCTCATAGTGACATGGCATTTATAAGAGTTGCTGGGTATGCTCAAACAATATGGAGAATGTTTAAATAAAACTTTAAAAAATTATTACTGTAAAAGACACATTGCTACTAATACCCCTCACAATACTACCACTCATTTTAACATACTTATTCCATCATTCTTGCCATTTTCTGAAGCAGTTTTGCAAGTCCTCTTTCATGAGTGTCTTTTTGTGGCTACCTTGTTGTTCTGAATCAATTAAAAATGCTGATGGCAATTTCTATAAATAAAAACACTGTATGTGTCCTCTTCCACCTTCCCAGATCTAGCTCTTTCTCAAAGTCAAAATGACCATGAAAGTAGATGTTTGGGATTGACTGAGGATATCGAGTTCTTCATGACAGCACAAAGATACCCAAGAAAGAGTGCTTCCAGAACTGCTTCAGAAGGTGGTGAGAATGATAGGATAAGTGTGTTTGAAGCAAGTGCGAGTATTTTCAGGGGGATTCACAGCAGTGTGTCTTCAACTGTAATAATTTTTAAAATTTAAATATTTCTCATATTTGTTAATCTCATAGTTTTTAGTCATTCATACCTTGTGTGTATCTACCATGAAGAAATGCTCTGAAGAAACGTGATAGGAGATGAGGGTAATAATCAAAAAGGTACTAATAGAAACCAGGACCCAACATGGAACCAAACCAGACCTTCTGACATGAGAGAAGTCTTTATTGGGGGAGGGACAGAGTAGAAGACTACCTAGCGGACCAAGGTAGCCTCCTAGCTGAGGAAGGCATGGGCCTTTAAGCTCTTTCCTGGTCGGGCTGGGGTGGGGTGAGGAGATGTCCCTGGGCCAGAACAGCCCAAGCCCCGAGCGGCAGGGAGGGCATCCTGGCCAGAATAGCCCGAAAGGCAGGAGTTGCCCATATCAGAACAACCCGAGAAGGTGAACTGCCAGAGCGAATGAGGGCGGGGATAACTTCTGTGGTCGAGGGGAACTGAAGTGGAACAGGTAAGGGAAGGAGAGAAATATTGAGAGTTAAAGTTTTCCCATGAGGTGGGCGAGGATGGCTGTCTTGTGACGTACCAGGTACCAGGTACAGTCAGCAGGATTTATTTGTTGCAGGAACAACATGTGACTCACACAGCTTCCTCCTGTGAGGCACTGTTACATATTTTATGATAGACTGCAAAGAGAGAAGGAGAAAATCTTGAAGTACTGAAGGCCTGAAGCAATCATTTACTATCTAGATTGGATTCCGCCTTACTAGAGAAATGGAAATAAAAATCCAAAGTCAAGAGACCTTTGTAGAAATGCCAATATTAATTTGGTAGACTTAGATAATTTTATACTAAGGGAAAATGAAAAGGAATCTCAAAGGTTTTGCAGACTACTACCCCCTGTTCAGGACAAGGTCCAGACAGCTCTTTATTCCACTTTGAAAAGTACCCAGGGTTTTCATATTGGTAATATTCCAAAATCTAAAACATTTTGCAATAAGAAAGTTCTGACACACATAGATTTCTTTTTTTCTCTTTTTAAGTGCGGTCATATATCTTGCCTCTGGCATTGGGGAGACAAAACAAACTGAGAATTAGCAAAGATGGAGAGAGATCCGGGGAAGATGGCGACCAGGTGAGCAGCAAGGGAGCGAACCTCCTTAATAAACACCACCAGCTCGAGACAGACTTGGTGAGCGTGAATGCCGGAACCTCGGCTGGGAAGTTTAAACTGGGCGTATTTCCCTGAGATGCCGGGGGAGATGTGGTAGGGCGGACCAGGCTGCCGGGGCGAGACGTGGGAAAGTCCCAGACGCTGGGAGCCGGGGACGATCCCCGCGGGGAAGAAGCGGGGATCGGTCCAGGCGCAGTGGGAGCGCGGCCGCCTCGGGCCCTCCCACCCCCCCAGACGGTGCAACCCCCCGGCGACTCCCGACAGAGATCGGCTTGCTAGCGGCGGAGACGCCCGGCAGTCCCACGTTTCGCGCGTGTCGGGCGAGCCGCGCGGAGGGCCC
>PVLD010027588.1:0-20539 GCA_004027595.1 Dinomys branickii | reverse complement strand
AAGGTGCCAGTCTATCCTTTGGGGCTTTCCGCGCGGCCTGCCCGATACGCGCGAAATGTGGGACCGCCGGGCGTTGCCGCTGCCAAATAGCCGGTCTCTGTAGGGAGTCGCCGGAAAGCCGCGCCGGCTCGGGAGGCGGGAGGGACCGAGCTGTCTATGCTCCCAAGGCGTTCGGACCCAGCCAAATTTCCTCCCCGCGTGGAGTGTCCCTGGGTCCCAGCGTCTGGGGCTTTCTGCGCGGCCCACCCGATACGCGCGAAATGTGGGACTGCCAGGCTTTGCCGCCACCAAAAAGCTGATCTCTGTCGGGAGTCGCCAGAAAGCTGCACCGGCTCGGGAGGCGGGAGGGACGGAGCTGGCTGCGCTCCCAGGGCGCTTGGACCGAGCCAAGCTTCCTCCCCGCGCGGATCGTCCCTGGCTCCCAGCGTCTGGGGCTTTCCCACATCTCGCCACGGCAGCCTGGTCCGCCCTACCGCATCTCCCCCGGCATCTGAGAGAAATACGCCCAGTTTGAACATCCCAGCCGAGGTCCCGGCATTCACGCTCGCCAAGTCTGTCTCGAGCTGGTGGTGTTTATTAAGGAGGATCGCTCCCTTGCTGCTCACCTGGTCGCCATCTTCCCATCATCCCCCCTCTATATCCTTTTATCTTTTCAATAATTTCTCCTCATTTCAAAATCTATTATACATTTTGGACCTTATTTACTCATTCATTTTCTCACACCAGGGAGCCAATACAATGTTTACACATGTGAGTGTGCTTATTTCACTTATGATTATGGTCTCAAATTACAACCATTTACCTATAAAAGTCTCAAGTTTATCCTTCTTTATGGTTGAGTAGTACTGCGTCATACAAAATACCACATCTTTTTATCCATTTCTTGCTTGATGGGCATTTGGGTTGTTTCCAGATATAGCTATTATAAACTGTGTTGCTCTAAACATGGGTGAACATATATCACTGTGGTATAATGTCTTTAATTCTTCTTGGAAGATAACCAGAAAGGGAATAGCTGGGTTGAATGCAATCTCTAATCCGAGCTTTTTGAGGAAACTCCATACTAATTTCCATAGTGATTGCAACAGTCTACACACCCAACAATAGTGTACAAGATTTCCTTTTCCCCAAAACCAGTACAGCAATTGTTACTGGTTGATGTGGAATCTCAGCGTTGTTTTAATTTGGATTTCTCAAATGATCAATTATATTGAACTATTTAATGTATTTATATGCAATTTCTATTTCATCATCTGAGAAATGTGTATTCATCTCAGATACCCATTTTTGCATTGAGTCTTTGAGTTTGAGGGGGGAGTTCTGATTTTTTTCTATTCTTTTTATGTTCTAGATATAAGTCCATTGTGTGAAAACAACTGGCTAAAATTTTTTGCAATTCTGTGGGTTGTCTTTCAACACTGTTGCTGATTCCTTTTGATGTGCAAAAGCTTTTTAATAAGATGAGATTGCAGTTGTTAATTCTTTGAAGTAACTCCCTTGTAGTCTGGGTTTTGTTCACAAACTCTCTCCCTACACTTATGTCTTCAAGATTTCTCTCTATTTTCTTTAGTATTTCTTTTTTTAATATTTAGATCTCTGATCTATTTTGACTGTAGTTTGGTGCATGGTGATAGACATCAGTTTAGTTTTAATGTTCAGCATGTAGAAAGCCAATTTTTTTCCAGGACCATTTATCGAATAGGCTTTCTTTCTTCCAGTGAACAGGTTTGGCCCCTTTGTCACAGATAAGGTAGCTAAGAAAATACACTAATATTTAAACCATGGATACCTATATAAGCATAATGCAATAGACAAGAAATAGCCTGTACAAAAAGCACACGATAGTCTTTGTTCCAAAGAATTTTCCAAATATAATGGATAAAAATTTTCCGTTCAAAAATGATGCTATATAAATTAAAATTTAAACCACAATGAGATATCACATTCCACTTGTTACAGTGACTATTAAGGACAAGATTTTAAAATCTAGATTTCCCAAATATGCAAAGACAGTGTGCTCTACTGCTCAGGCACTATAGCTGCAGAAAACATGTGAAGTAATGAAGATTCTTTCAAATTTAATGGCATAAGTATATATTTACATAATTACTTTAGTGATCGCCCAAATAGGACTCTAACTAGATGAGGGAATATGACTTGCATGGACCTTAAAGAATCTTGTAAATTGTGTGAAATCAGATTCTTTTTAAGGCCAAGTTATTATCATCTAACATTGAATCTGATAATTTTATCCCCATGACAAGTTGTCTCATGCAGAAATAAATGTTTCAGATTGGGTAATGAAATCCTTCATGTCCTTCTTCACAGGGTCATAGCACACAGAGCTCTGTCTTCTGCTAGGCCACTTCATGAGACCTTGTCCCCAGGGTCAGTACTGTTCTCATTGGAGGAAGGAATAGGGGCAGCCGTACTGGACTCAGGACAGTGTCCTACAGCTTCAGTGAACTCTTTTCTGTCCACGGTAGCTAAACAGGAGTAGGAGATACTTTCTTTGAGGAACTTATAAATAGTGATTCATAAAACTCAGGAGTAACATTCTACCTCTTAGACATTTCTCTCTCTCTCTGTCTCTCTGTCTCTGGCTCTCTCTCTCTCCCTCTCTCTCTGTGTCTGTGTCTGTCTGTCTGTCTGTCTGTCTCTCTCTCTCAGCTTATATCTATACTTCCAAGGCCTCAAACCCTCATAGGTAGGCATTTTCCAAGGTGCAAGGACTTAGGGTGTGTGAATATGGATTGGTGGTGTGTGCTAATTAGATGGGTTTAGCCTCTTTCTGAGTATAGAAAGTAGAAGTCCCAACCTGACAGCACCAATCAATAGGCTTGTAGCCTTGATGGACTATAAAGGAAAAGATGAAAGTCAAGCTTAACCCTATCTCCCTGTCACACCATGAAAAGTACTTCTGCTGCAGTGCCCCTTGGTCACACTGCCTTGCATTGGAGCCGACAGACTATGGACTGAGACGTCTGCAAACTATGATCTAAATAGCCCTTTCTCCTTTAGCTTGTGGGGATTGGGTGTCTTGTTCCACCAACCAGAAAGTAAGCAAGACAGGTTTTCTTCTAGGAGTTGAATTTTGATTGTGACTGTACCTAACTATGAGAAGCCTTTGCAACGGACTTGAAGGAAGATTTTGGAAAGGTTTGCAGATACTTGCTGAAGAAGAAACCCTAGAATTCTGTTTTCTGAACTTAACTGGAGATATTAGTCAGAGATCAGAAGACCAGAATGCTGAAAGAAGTGCGGCCATTAAACATCAGGCTCAGGAGGATTAATTAGAAATAAGGACTATACTGGTTGTTGGATTCCATACCCCAGGGGCAGTGCTTTGGAAGAACATTTATTGTAGTAATGGGGTGGAACAAAGTCAGGATTTTTTTTACCTGAAATAATGCAGCATGTTTTGAGACAAACAGATCATGGGAATATGATCTTCATCCCCAGCTCTTCTGGTTGACATCAGGACTGAGTGTGTGACAGGGTCATTGAGGGTCAGAGCATGTGATAGGTGCATAGATGATGTAGACTAATCAGTGGGCAAAGATGAAGAACAGTGGATGTCAATATAACCTCTAGAAAAACTGCAAAATTTTGTTTTGTTCCTCTGTGAATGAGATCAAAATAAAATCAACACAAATTCTTAGGCAAGATTTTGGAGACTGAGTTATCAATATTCACATTCAAATCTCATCTTTGATGGGATCAAAACTCAATCCTTGCCACACACGGGCTGCTCTGAGGAACAAGGCTCATCCTGTAGAAGAGATGGGACAATATCAACCCAGACTAGCACTGGTGAAACAACCCCAGGAGGCCAGGCTGATGTCAGAGTTGCTCAAGGATGTCTCTGAGTACTCGTGGGATGGCCAGTGCCGCACACTCATAGTCAAAAATGAGTTCTGTTGCTACATGATAGGAGCAGGCAACAGTCCATGCACCTGCTCAGCATCAAGGACACTGATGGCCTAGAAGAGGTTATGCTGGTGTATGGAACATTCATGGTGGGTTCACAGAGCAGAGCCCTCCTGTGGTGGCTTGATTCTCAGGGAGCAAAGGTCTGTGGGCACCGGGATTAAGGAAGTGGCAGGAGATGCATTTCCTCAGATAAGACTAGGACTCAGACCCTAGCACACACTGCCGCATGGCCCATGGACAGCTATTTCCTCCTTCTCAGGCTGGATCAGGCCTACATCTAAGAAGCTTTATGTTCTGTACTGTGCTGTGATGTAGCTTCTGTAACAGTTCTTCTGTTCTGAAATGAAGTGTATTGTTGCATGATTAAAGTGTGGTGTTCAGGAAAAAAAAACAGAACAAAACTATGTAGCCCTTTTCTAACGTAATGTTCATTTGGAGCATGGACATAAACCTTTATCCATTTTCCCAGGTGCACGCAAAGTTAACTTGAACAGTTCTTATAATAAAGCACTTGGCTTTTGCTTTTTCAAAAAAAAATTCCTCTCTCATGACTATGCAAATAACCTGAGTCTGATGAGATAAATATGGATGTCTGTGCCCCAGAGCATTCTACAGCCATCACCCTGTTCTGCAGAATCCCCAAGAGTGCAGCTCTCACCATGGACTGGATCTGGAGAATCCTCTTCTTAGTGGCAGTTGGGAAAAGTAAGGTGATCCCCAGTCCTAGCCCAAGGAAGGGACCAGAACCTGTCAGGTGGCACTGCCTCCAACTTTGTCTTCTCTCTACAGGTGTCCATGGCCAGGTGCAGCTGGTGCAGTCTGGGGCTGTGCTGAGGAAGCCCAGGGCCTCAGTGAAGGTCTCCTGCAAGGCGTCTGGCTACGACTTCACAAGCTACTACTTGCACTGGGTGAAACAGGGCCCTGGACAGGACTGGAGTGGATTGGAAGGATCAGCCCTTACAGTGGTGAAACAAGTTATGGGGAGAAGTTCCAGGGCAGGGTCACCCTCACTAGAGGAACCTCTTCCAGGACAGCCGACAGGGAGCTGAGCAGTCTGGGGCCTGAGAATACGGCTGTGTATTACTGTGCGAGGCACAGTGTGGTGCACCACATCCTGAATGTGTGAGAAACCCTGAGGGAGGAGCACCTGCCTTACGGTTGAGAGAACAGGAAAGCTGAAGCTGAAGATTTGGGTCTTGGGTGAAATAATTAAGGCTAGGCATGGTAGAAATGTGTATGCTCCCTAATTTCGTTGAGAAATATCCACAGCACAGTCAGCCTACACGCCAAATACAGGAAGTAGAGAAATCTTACAACTAATTAATTTGTCACAGGGGACACCGGGAGGGTGTTTTTGGAGAAATATATTTCAAGTCTATTGAAAAAATAACTAGAAAAAAAGTTCTTCTACCATAGCACAATGTTCTGTTTAATTTGTAAAAACTGGCTAGAATGTCTCCCAGAATGTCTCAGCTACTTCTGTTCAGCAGGATTTACAAATAGTGCAGGTGTATGTTCACAAAACGTGAAGGAGGAAGTGCAGAGGTTTCCCTTGAATCTCTGCCCCACCCATCCCACCAGAAGCGCCCTCGCTCCAGCTCTGTGTTCCGGTGCGGGAATGGGAGTGAGACAGTGTTGTCCCCATGTCCAGCTCTCACGTGGGTTCACTCCTCGGACTTGTGCGTTCTGTGTGTTTGGTCAGATTTTTAATGATTCATCCCCATTGCATTATCTTGTGTGTCACATTCATCTAGGTAAATATTAAGAGCAGGACTGATGGACACTGGAGTGCATGGGAGCCCTGCACACAGGCAAGGATTGAAGGGTCTGATAGCAAGAGTCCACAGTGCTGAGAACCAGTGAGAAGTCCAGGTAACCGTGCTGCCTCTTGGGCTCTTCCTGGGAAATCTTTGTGCTCTCTGCTGCACGGGTGGCTGTCGCTGATGTTGGCAGTGCCGGTTCATCTTGCCCAACATTCCCCAGCTGTGCAGCTGTGCCTACACTCAGCACTTACCCAACAGGGAGAGCTGAAGGGCATGAAGTGGGAGGCCTCTTCAGGCAGAATATGCGAACATGGATTTTTAGCTCAGTTGAGGAACCTCGCTGATGAGTCCCACCATGGCTCTCTTCACCTCCATAAGAAATTCCCCAAAGGTCCTCCCCAGTGGATGGGCCATTCTGCATTTCCTTCAGCAGAGAATAAGTGTCCACTTCTTCTTAACCTACTTAGGAATTTTTGCATTGATATTTTGTTCTTGGTCTTTCTAAATGATTGGTATTTCATGATCATATAAATATATATTTTCCTAGAATCCATATATCTGTCAAATACCCCCAGATAACCTCTTCCATTTATATGCTTATGCATTGTTAAATTTTTTTCATTGCATCTTACAAGGCCTTCATAATTTTTGTTACAAGCCCTTTCATAATTATGCAATTATCTTACCTGATTTCTGAATCTGTGGCTTGTCTTTCATTCCCTTAGCTGTATTTTTACATGAATATTTTTTAAAAACTGTTAGTTCGGTAACATTTATCACATACAGTTCTCAGGTACTATGTGGTATTATATCACAATGGTCAGTTGTGTTTTCTTGCTGATTTGTGATGATGCAAACATTCTCATGTATCTGTTCTCCACGGGAATGTGCCTTTTAAGAACTGCTTGTTAAGATCTTTCATATTTCTAAAAACGAATCTCTCCTTTGTTGCTCACAGATTTAAACCAAACTATGAAATTTCTTTTTTATTTTAGATGTTTATCATTTGGTATGTGAGATGCAAATATTATCTCTCCTCTCACAGGTAGTCTCATCATTTCATTGCTTACTAACATTTCATAAATATGATTTTTATTGCAGGTTCTCTGACTTGTGTATTTCTGCTTGTGTTCCCTCTCCTTTTGGAAACAAGTCTAAAATGTACTGCCAGGATACTTAGCTATGAGATTTTTGCTGTTTCTATTAAGAATCTTAGGATTTTCTCGCATGCTTTGTTTGATTTCCATGTGATTTTACATGATGTTACCAGGCAGGCCCACATTCATCTCTTCGCATACAGATACCCAGTTTTATGAGATCACCTGGTAGAGAGACTCTATCTATTATTCAGTCTTAATTCTCTATGCAAGTTAATTGACCGTATGTGCGGTAGACTCTTGTCCCTGGTTCCTCCCTTCTTCCTCTGCTTCCTGCTGCCGTGGGCTGAGCAGCCTCCTCCACCGTCCCCTCCCCTGCGCGGTCCTCTCCTGGGAGCCACCTGAACTCGGACTGAACCCACTGAAATTATGAACCAAAACAAGCTCCTCCTCCTTTCAGTGTGGGAGTCAGGTGTTCAGTCCCAGTGGAGCGAAAGTGGTAACACAATGAGCAAAGACCAGCGAGGCTCTAAGAGCAAAACTGAGATTTCCTGAGGATGACAAACTTCTGCATCAAGAATACAGATTCAAATCTCGTCCAAGCCTGGCCACGCACAAGTCAAATTTCAGAAAAGCCAACCCTAGGACATTTTCACCTGTGATTCATGTGTAGTTCTACTTTACTAGAGGGTATTGGTGTGAGGCACAAAGCCAGCCAGTTCCCTATTGCTGTTTTCTATCTGGTTAATAAGCCTTAGTTATTGTGGGATGATCAGGCCCACAATCTCCCAAAGGAGTGGATGGACAGGCTTAGATAAAGGAGAAAATTGAAATGATTTCAGGGCTCCAGGAGGGTCTAACTCTCTTACTCAATACAAGATTCTCTGGATTAAGACAAAGACTTCTCTGGGCAGCCTATGTTTATTAGGTTTTCAAACAAAGGAGGAGGATAGTCCAGAAAACAGGAATCTAGCAGGACCTTGGGAAATATTTTCCCAGGTAGTAAATTATGTCAGTCAGGAGAACCACCTTATCCTTAGGTTGGTATTTATTCTAGGAGTGTGGAAACTATAGCTATAGTCTCTCTTTAGTTAATTGGTGTTGAGCCAAACGTCCTCAGCTGGGGCCTTAGCTTGTCCTTTGAGGTGTCACATCTTCACAGACCAATATAGGCCTCAGCAGTGAACAGTGACTCATGGAGTTTCACTTACTGTGAGTCCACTTCCCATCTTCAGATAAGATGTGTAAACTTCAGACAATTCACAAGTTAACATGGAAAACCGATTGGTTAAATGAAATCCTGCTCAGAGCCACTATGTAGTGGTCTCCAACACTTATTTAACATACATTTTGAGTTAATGTGGGTTTTCCAATGAATTAAATTATGGACAAAACTGTTGTGCTACTCTCTACTAAGTTTATTAATTGTTTCCTATTTTAAGTCCTCCATCTGTTCTTGCCTCAACTGCATAGCAAGACACTGTCTCCAAAACATTAGAATCTATTTGCAGCTAAAGTGACTATGAAGGACATAAAGGAGCATGTTCAGAGCAGGTAAGACATGAGCAACTCCCAGACCTGCCAATGAATGCATGTATTTTAACCCAAAATATAATTACAATCCTCAAAATGCAACAGTTCAAGTAATCCATTCATAACAGGATCAAAGACTTACAGACCTCCCACCGCAGCAGAGAGAACACAGAGGCAATAAACAGGCACATAAACAGATCCTCCAGGTCAACCAGCTTGACATATACCTATGGAGAATTTCAAACAAGACATAATAAAACAATGAAAGACTGTTCATGGAGGCCAAACATCCTTTAAGTTCAACAATGCTGTAAAGTTTGAGCTGCCCCTCAGCTCCATGTACACAGTGTGGTCTCCTGTGAAGGTGCTGTGTGTGATCCCTGCTCTGACCCAAAACCATGCCTGCTGTTGCCTCCCCTGGGGCTCCCTTCAAGCCCACAGCCAACAGCTCAGCCCATGGCTCCAAGATTCCCTCGTTTCTGTCATATATTCTTCAGCGTGACCTGCTCTGTAGTGTGGAGACTATCCTGAGCTGGACTTTCTCTTTCACCGATGTTCATCAAATCTGTTCTTATGCTCTAGAGGCCTGGTCAGGTTTCTTTCTTCTCATCTCTCCTCATGTCTTCTCTTTTGGAGATCGCTTACTCCTGTTGTACACCAACATTATTCGGAAACTCATGCACATTCTATTGTCTTCTTTTTTAAGCTGATGCTCAGGTATCATCTATGGGCAGTTAATTTACTGTTGCTTGTGACAGCTGTGTGAAAACTACCCGCCATGTGGTTGACAAGATTGTGTCATTTCTATTGCTTGCATTTTTCTAATTATTTTTATTTCCTTTTCATTCCAAATTTTTAAAAAATTTTCTAGTACACATTTGCCTTACATAAACGTGATTCAGATCATTCACACCCAGTGATGAGGAATCGGTGCTTTCGCCATTGTTTGTCTTCATAGCTGAGCTTATACTAACTTACTGTTGTGTTAGAATTTTTGTTTACCTTTTGAATTTCAGCATATTTACCTAAGAAGATATTAAAATTAGTTTTTCCTATTGGCACATTTCATAACAGGTACTGAACTTTGCACATACATGGCACACGCTCTATCACTGAGGAACAGCACCAAGCCTATAACTTTAGCCTTTTTAAAAGCAGGAAGAATTTATTGAAAGGAAGTAAAGTTTTTGTCTAAGACAGAGAGAAGGGGGCTGGAAAGTGGGTTACCACAATGCTCATTTTTAAACTATATATAATGATTTTATGTCTTCATGAGTTCCTTCATAATATTTTGGTACATTTGTGATCTGCATATTGATGAACTCAGGACACTTAAGTTATCCATCTTTACAAGTGCTTATCCTGTCTGTGTAATGAGAACATCGCTGGTCCTTCCCTCTCTCTATGTGGGATTACATGGCACAATATGGTAACCTGTAATCGCCCTACTGTGTGACCGACCACCAGGAGCCAGTCCCTCTGTCTGGTGGGACTCTGTTCCTAGGGATGAATCTCCAGCTTCTCTACGGCCCCACATGGTCTGGCCTGTGTCAGCAGTTTTTCTCTCCTTCCGTGAGATCAGTTCCTTTATCATCTACATGAATGACTTCCTGCAGTATCGGTCCTTCTCAGCCTGGCTTTGTTTCTCACGGTGACTGTCCACTTCCCATCAGTATAACAAATCTCTGAGATAGTTAATTTATGAAGAAAAAGAGGCTGTTTTGGTTTACTCTTTTAGAATTTCCAGTCCATCCTCAGGGGTTTTGAGAGCTTTGGGAGTTTCCTTCCCTTTGCTGAGGTCCTGCTTCCCTGTTCGCTCCACTAGAAATGCACCCGTCCCTTCACTGAAGAGGGACATGCGAGTTCCCTGCTTCACACCCAGTCCACCTCAGCCTGTGTCTGTCCTTCGAAGGTGACCCTAATGGTCCAGGGATTTTCACTCAGATTACACTCGTCTGCTTCAGGTGTCCTTCCTTGTGAATGGTTCGCCTCTTCCCACTAGCACCATAATGTGTCCTAGCACACAGGTAGTTGCTTTTATTAGTAGGATAATCAAATGAAAAATGCACTCTCCTAATCCTGGTGACCAAACCATCTCTCACCTTCAATGTGTTTAGCAGAGCCTTTGATAAATTCCCCACCACTTAATCACATGCAAACCAGTTATATTATATCCTTCTATATGCAGACACTCTGCACAGGGACGGATCCATTTAATCCAGGTGAAGGCCACTGCAGATTTTAACTGATTTGTTACACCCAGGTTTTCTGGAGGTGAGATTATGAATAGTTTGAGTTAGGTTAGATATTGGGCCACATAAAGGACCAAAGGGCTGCTCAAAATGATAGCGGAGGCTTCTATGGACTCCAGACATGCTAACAAAACAAAAACTGGGAGAATAATTTTAAATACACAATGTAATGATGCAAGTAAAAGAAGCAGAAATTTCAGAATAATTTTTTAAAACCAAAATTATTGGAGCAAAATAAATTTTTAAAGTTCTAATTAGAAAAAAGATGCAGATGAGATATTTTAAACTTGAAAAAATGTGGCAAGTTCTTTAAAAATTTAAAAATGTGTATAAAAAGAAGATCTGAGACAATACTACAAAATTAAAATGAAAAATCCTATAGGAAACATGTCACAAATATCAGATGAGTGACAATTTTTTGATCCAGACCATAAAATACTTGCAAGAAAAATAAAAATAGTAAAGTCGGATTCCCTCAAACAAACAGCACCTGGACAACAGAGAAGACAATAACCATAGACAGGAGATGATTTACATCACTGTGCAAAATAGTTCCACCTGACAAGAATTATATACAGATTGTGTAAGTACTCAAACCACTCAATGGTAAAAATACATGTACTTTGACAGTCACTCTGAGTAAAGGAAAACTATCTAAACAAAAATTTCTCCAGAAAAGACAAAACTGATGCATAGGTATATGAAAAAGTCTACACAACAGCCATCATGCTTGAAGTTAATATCAGAGATTGGCCACTGTGGGAGAGAGAGAGGTTAACAAGTCCTTGAGATGTGTTGAGGAAGGAAACATTTGGGTGCTTTTAGTAGGAATGTAAATTATCACATCCCATGTGGAAACAATGTCTGTGTTCCTCCCAACTTTAAAACTATAACTACTGCATGATCCAGCACGCCAGCAACTGCACCCATAGGAAACGGAAATGACCTAAGTCTGTCAGAGAGACATGTGCGTGCCCACATTCTTATGTACTGTTCATGGTCACCTGACGCTAGGAATAGAATCCAAGGCTTTCACACTGAGCTGTACAACCCAAATCCTTGTTTAATTTTTTGTTTTTGAGACAAGATCTTGTTAAGTGGCTAAATTGCCTAGGTTGGGCTTGAATTTTTGATCCTCCTGCCTCAATCTCCCAGAGTGCTGGGATTACAGTGAGGCAATACTATGCAAGTCTTCCCATTGTTTTTTGTCTGAAACAAGGTCTGTGTAGCCCAAGGTGGCCTAAGCTCACAGCAATCCTGCCTCAGCCTCCCAACTGCTGGGATTACAGGTACATGTCACCATGCCCAGCCCTTGCTTCTTTTCTCTCCTCCCCTCCCCTCCCCTCTCCTCTCTTCTCTTTGCCTCTCTTCTGCTCTCCTCCCTTTCCTTTCCCGTTTTTGAGAAAACATCTCGGTTGTTGAGGCTGGCTTGATCTCCTAGGCTAAAGGGATTCTCCTGCCTTAGTCTCTCAAGTAGCTGGGACTATAACGATGTAAAATTGTGTCCTATCTTACCTAGTTCCTTTGATTCTTGGGGGAGAGTTTACCAGAGATTAAATCCAGGTCCTCCTTACTGAGCTCTATCTCTAGCCTTTTTTTTTTTTTTATTTTGAGACAGAGTATTACTAAGTCCCCTAGGTAGTGTTGTAGGCAGTTGAGTTAGATAGAAATATTATAGGCAGTCAGACAGGGCCAGGGCCTCTGAGGAACCAGCATGGAAGACAAGATACCTTGCAACTATGGGAGACACAGGCACTTCTCCTGTGGGCCAGACCTCAAGACGAAAGATGGAACAAATGCACCCACACACCTCCGTAGGGATGGACATTGGGGGATGATATGCTAAATAGGTAGCAATCACCTTGCAAAAGCCAGTAGAGTAACGAGCCCTGCCCCCGCAGGAAAGGCCCCGGTTGTGTGTTCAGGCCTGCTTGCTGCATGACTCACTGCCCCATTTGATCCTGAATTAATTACTTTTACATGAGCAATTATGCTTGTAATCTTACTGGCTGATAATACTTTTGTCCCACCTCATGCCCCCCTTGTAAGTTCCCATGTTTCCCGCCTTGGACCCGCCTCACCTCCTGGGTTTGCTGTGTATAAAAATCCCTAGAAAAGGCAGGTTCCTTGGCAGCCCACTTGGGTCTCCTTCTGTCTCCCTCTTGGACAGAAGCTTTCTCTCCTTCAATAAGTATATTCTGCTCTTCACCTCCGTTATTCCTAAAATTCATTCTTAGATTTTAGAGAACACGAACTCATTCCAGATGTCTTTTAGGTTGGGAGTTTCTTTCCACTATATCATAAGCACTCGAATTTGGGGTCTCCTGTGCCTCCCAGAATGCTAGGGTTACAGTTGTGCACTACTACATTCTTTGATTTTTTTTTCCTTTTTACCCTTTGATTCTTTAAAGATGATTTCTTTTAGTTATTTGAACATATTTATAACAGCTAACATGTGTGTCTTTGCTAAATCCAATGCCTATCCACAGTTGCTGTTGACTACTGCTTTTTTGGGTCATACTCGACTATGTCTTTGTCAATTTTATTGAAAACTAGATATTTTAGATAATATATTGTAGTAATTCTGAATCTTGATTTTGTTTGGCTTGTGTACTTCGCTGTTCAGTAACTTGCTTGGGCTGACTATGAAATCTGTCTCCTCTTGAGGTGCGTGGTGCTGATCTTCCTCCTCAGTTTCTTTTCTGTGAAAATGTCTGACTTTGGACAGATTGTTCTTGTCCCAGTAGCCCAAGAATCAATCAGTGATGGGGCCAAGTCTTGTGCTGAACACCTTAGGCCAGTAGGCTTCTATCCTGCAGTGATACATTTCTGTTTGGGCTGTGGAGCACAAAATTCAAAGTACAGGGTGTTTTCCATTGTTGGGTGATTTACTGTCACTTTCTGTTGGACCTTTCCACATATCGCTGGAGGCAGCACCAGGGTCAGCTGGGAATATGTGGACTCTGGGCCACATACCTTCTCCTGGAGAAGGTAGTGCGCTTTGTTCTCCATTGTAAAAGTGCACAACTTCATCCAGGAATGAGTTTGCCTAGCCGAGGCTGTAACCTCAGGGCAGCAGGACTGTGGCCTTCCCCTGCTGAAAGCAGCTGAGGTGTCTTTGATTGTGAAGCTGCTCCTCACTACATTCCCCCTACAGCAAACTCTTCAGAGGGAGGAATGGAGGATGGCAGTGTTCCCAAGCAAGCATGCCGCAGATCCCCACTGTTACCATGCGGTGCTCAGTGGCTACTCGAGCATAAACATTCCTGTTACTCTATGCTGCTGGCTGATTTCCAGAGTGCTCAAAATGGGGGTTGTTTGTCCACTGCTTTCAGCTCTGTGGTTATGTTTTTAGGAAAATGCCTACCTCCTCATTCTGCCACTGCTTTTCCTTTTCCATAGTTGTCTTTTTAGGGGGATGCCACCTTCATCAATAACTATTTGATATGCCTCTGCTACCCTGCTGAAACTATTCAAAGAAAAGTTACCAGCTAAAGTACACTTCAAAACAGACCTGGGTTGAATTGCAGCTCTGTTGGCAGTGATATGCTTCACAAAGGCACTATCTTCTCCACATGTGCATTTATCACTTATGTTAAAAGACTGAAAACACATGTGGTGTTATTGTGATATGATAATATATAGTTTTTGGTTTTCACTCATGGTTCCTGGCTCATAACTTCCTCCTCAAGGCAAACCACACAATCTAGAATTTCTCTTCCCCAAGGTGAGTCACCAATCCTAATCTCCACCCATGCCCCTACCTTTCTCTGTAGGAGCTGGCCATAAAGAAATTCTCGGACTAACCTTCTCCAACTGTAGGTTTTAGGACCCTCCTGAAGCCAGAAGGATTCTGCCCCATTCCCTGGAGGGAGAAATGGGGAACAAAGAAGTCAAGAAGAATGCTGACACACACAAGTCTTGCTATTGCCCACCCAGGCTGTTGGCATAGGTCCTACCCTTTACCTTCAGTCACATTTTGACAGGTCTGTCCTTGAGTCAGCCTTGCCTGTGCAGTATTGCCTAATACCCTAAAGGGCAGGGCTCAGAGAGCTTCGGATAGCTGAACCTGGAGAGGCACCTGGAGAAGGTAGTATGCTTTGTATACTTCCCCCATCCTTGTCATCTCTTCCTTTTGCTCCTTTGCAGCATCCTTTATAAGAGACCAGTAAATGTGTTTCCCTAAATTCTGTTAATTTTAGTAAATTAACTAAAGCCAACGAGGTAGTTATGGGAGCCATGATTTACAGTGGGTCAGTGAGAAGCACAAGTTAAACCTACTAGGGCTTGTGACTGGCATCTACAGTGTGTGTGTGTTTGGGGGGGAACTAAATCCTTAACCTGTAGGATCTGACATATCTCCAGGTAATACCAGGAATAAATTGGATTTGAGGACCCCAGCTTGTGCCCACTGCACAACTCACTGCTTGCTTGTTGGTGGGGAGAAATTTCTACACTTTTTGAGGTCGTGGAAGTCTTTGCTGTAAGGGCACAAGAGCAAAGAAGGGAAAAGAGATGTTGTGTTTATTCTCTTCCTTCCTTCCTTCCTTCCTTCCTTCCTTCCTTTCTTTCTTTCTTTCTTTCTTTCTTTCTTTCGTACTGGGAATTGAATTCAGGACCTTGCACTTGCCAGGCAGGTGCTTGTGCTGAGCTGAGCTGTATCCCCAGCCCTTTTTTTTTTATCTTTCTTTTTTTTTTTGGTCTTTTTTTAGAAAGGGTCTTGCTATGCAGTTCAGGCTGGCCTTGAGCTCACTTTGTAGCCCAGGCTGGTGTGAAACTCACAACGATCCTCCTGCCTCAGCCTCCCGAACACTGGGATGCGCCACCACGCCTGGCTTATTTTTCAACTGTTGAAAGGTGGCATCTGCCTAGATGCTTCTGGTTTCTTTTCCAACCCAGTATTTGTCAGAAGCCTGAGCTCCAGCTCAGACTCTGAGTCTAGGATGCCTGCTCTCTGATCACCCTAAAATACCAGGTGGGAATGTAGGGATAAGATCACAAAAACCCTTTGAAATTGGACCTATTTATAAAACTATAAGATATTGTTATGTCTTATCATGGTGTTCTTTGGGAACTTTAAAAATCCACCCCCTAGGGAATTCTGGTCAAACTAGAAATTCTAAAAATAGAGACACTCCTTGGAGTGGTTCCTCCAACTCACTTTTCCCGGGACGTTTTGATCACTGCATTGTAAATATCTTCTACAAGACCAATTTCATGGTTACAAACCTTTTTTAATCACAAAGTTTTATATTTCTAAGTGTTTCCTCTAACAATTGCAGTTCATAGTCTCCCATATCAAGGTAAAGATGAATTTGGTGTTAAAGATAGAGAAGAAAGGACATGACCAAACAGAATGTGTGGAATTCGAAATGAACATAGCATGATGAGGCCATTTGGGCAGCCTATTAAGTAAGGTCTTGCAGAAAATTCAGCTCTTTCTTCAGACAGTGTGTGTCTGAAAGGAGGATCTGAACAAATGCTTTATTAAGTTTCTTCCTCATCATCTTCCTTTAGTTAGTTGAGGACTGTGTACAGTTGACTCTCGTCCCACGTTTTTCCATCCATCAACCCCATCGCCAGCCCTCTGGAGGCGGCCTGCGGCGCCCCCCTTAGCCTGCTGGTCCTCACTGTCACTCCAGTCAGCACTCGCCCTCCCTGCTCCCTTGCTTAGGAGGCTTCACTGTTTTATTTCCATTCCTAAAAGTGAGCGATTCTCATATTTTGTTTGACTACACATGCTTATGCGTGTAGCAAAGCTTTCTCTCTCTTACATGATATGTACACACATGCATATAATTAATTACATATGTAATTTATTTTGAAATTATCCACTTGCTATTATATTTTATATAAATTACAAAGATTTACAAAAATAAGAAGTTAAGAGTATGAGCTAAAAAAAGAATAGAATTTGTCATATTTCTTCTCCGCTCTTCCTGTACATCCACTTTGGAAACTGATAGTCTATAGGGTAAAATCAGGTTCTGCCAAACCATAGTCTTCAGACTGGAATCTAGGGAACAAAAACCACTCACAACACAGAGACATAGTAAAGCCCCTAGTAAAAAGGAAAAAAAATTATCTAGCAAGATGCAGTGAGGCATGCCTGAAGCCTCAGGTAGTCAGTAGGCTGAGGTAGAAGGATCACAAGGTTAAGGTCGGCGAAGGTAACACAAAAGACAGTTTCGCAAATAAATAAAAATCGGATAATTCAAAGTGGTTGACAAATGTATTTTAGAATGTAAACAAATCAGGTTCCTTGGATAGCAGCATGATACCTGGCATGGTTTCCAGGACACAGAGAGGAGAGGTAGCAAACCGAAGATCTCACATCTGCATCACTGGCAACCTGTCATCCTCAGATGGCAGCACCATCTGAGTGGCAACATCAGGATGCCGGGCCAACCCACAGCAATGCATCTGCAGACAGTGAATGTTCAGATTGTAGCAATCATATGACTTTATAAAAAACCAAATTGAATTTTGAGAATTAGGCCTTATTACCCAAATAGTAAAAAATACCAGCCCAGGCTTAGTTTTTCTTTAGACCAAAATTTAAAACAATTAATTTTTATTAAAATTATTAAACAGTAGTCTTAAAAATCTCCTTGCTATACATTTCTTCTATCAGAAAACTTAAGGAGCCTGCCGTGGTGGCATATGCCTGGAATCCCAGCACTCAGGAGGCTGAGACAGGAGGATCTCCATTAGTTTAAGACCAGCCTGCACTACATAAGCAAGTTCAAGGCCAGCCTACACTACATAATGAGACCCTGCCTAAAAAAAACCCTCAAGAAAACATTTCTGAAGCAACAACTATGGTCTACATTTTCATAGGACGTATCATTATTGAGAATTATCAAAAAGTTCAAATCCTGTAAAACATTTCAAAAGATGAATAAATGCATATTACGTGATCACTCTGTTGAAACTTATGTTTTAAAACTCCTCCTCCATTTGATATTGTCATATTTTTGAGAGGGAGATGTACTGGGAATCGAACTCAGGACCTTGTGCTTGCCAGGCAGGTGCTTATGCCGCTGAGCTATATCCTCAGCCCCTTCTCCTCCATTTGAAATACTATACTCTGAAGCAATATTCTTCTAAGTATTTGTTGTTGTTTTAAAATTATACAGTATATGTATTCTAACTTAGGCAACCTTGTTATAGAAAATGTCAAAGTAACCAATATAAGTAAAAACAAAGAAAATAACTCTCTAAATTTTACCTAAATTCCTTTACAGTATCTAATGACAAAGAATTTGTAAAGTTGAGAACATGCTCTGTAGTTGTGTCTCCTGAGCATATGGAAAGATTTGACTCTTTTTGGCAGAGCCTAATCAGGTAAAGTACAAAGTCTGGAAACTGCAAGTTCATATTCATACAATTTCCAATAGGAAAAAGTTATATGTTTCTAGGAAAAGCTAAATATGAATTAAAAAGTTAGCTGGGCATGGTGGTACATGCCTGTAACCCAGCACTCTGGAGGCTGAGGCAGGAGGATCGTTGTGAGTTCAAGACCAGCCTAGGCTACAAAGTGAGCTCAAGGCCAGCCTGAACTGCATAGCAAGACCCTGTCTCAAAAAGACAAAAAAAAAAAAAAGAAAGAAAGAAAGAAAGAAAGAAAGAAAGAAAGAAAGAAATAAGCAGTTGCATTAGGTAGTCCCTCTCTGAATCATTAAGAATATTCAATATGGTTTAATGGGAACTTTATTATTTTCCTTGCAAAGTGAAGACATTCATTTCAATATGACTGATGAAGATAGGATTTTACTTTACACAAACTTGACTTGTTGGCAATTCTGATGGATAATATAGAAACACATGCAGCAGAGACATGAATTCATCCAAATTAAACATACACTTACCCTGCTACTCTGATCACTGACTTTGATGTTGGGCTCATTTTTCCTAAGATCCCACACAGTGGCCCGGCCACTGGAACTGGCCGATGGTAAGATATGTTGAACTTGTCTGTTCTGTGCAATGCAGCTTGTATCTTTTGGGGGCTACAAAGAATAAACCATTAAGGCCATTTCCCTATTATAATCAGATTTAGTTATAAAGCTGAATACTTCAGTTTTAAAAATGAATTATTTAAAAGCCTGATCCACCCATGCAAATCTTCCTTTACACTCCTCCTCCATTCTAAATGCACAAGACGCACTTTCAAGCAGATGTACATGGCACTTTGAGTATTTTATCTTTTTAAAGGGAAACTCAAGAAAGCAAGGAAAGACAGTTCTTACCTAACTTACTAAAATATATTTAAAATACTATCAGAATAATTTAACACACGAGAAAAAATACTGTATCTAAAAGAATGACAGTCTTTGTCTATATTCTTTACTACACTACACCCAGTACAATGAACTGTGTCTATAAAACAGTAAACACTAAATAGATATTTACTATAGAAGGCCTCACTAAGAGTTTGAAGAAATATATTTATTAACATTTCACTATGAATCAGTGACATCTAAACAATGATTTGTATAAAAAACTTAAAACTGAAATAAGTAACTATAAGAACTACTCTTGGTTGCTTTGATGACACTGACCAAAATCAACATAATACCTGTGTTTTGGCTCCTGGTGTCACTGGAGTTGCAAAATTATTTAGATCCCAAATGTAGATTTCAGATTCATTAGCACCATACATTACTAGAGTATTCTGCAATATGAAATAATCAATAACTAAAGGGTAAGTATGCATAATTAAGGAAATATAGAATTCAAAGCTAGAAAGATGTTGGTTTCAGGATAATCTATTTAACTAAAAAAGCAAAACTTACGTATGAAGACTTTCTCCATAGTTCTTCAAATTCAGGTTTTTAAATAGAAAAAAACTATTTAAAAAAGAAATCTACTCAAAAGTGTTAATGCCAGACATTACCAAAAAAGAACAATTACGTGAATCAAATTTTCAATCACTCTTATAACTTTGTATATTTGCACTTCTGGAAGGAAATGATTGTGCAAGACAAAGGAAAAATCGCAATCATTGCTTTCAGAAATGGTTAAAATCTCCAAACTATGGCATTGTTCTCATAGTACCTGAAAGCCAGTCCAAGAGCTATGTGAGAATAGGAGAAGTAAAATATCTTGTGTTAAATCTTCATGTGTTTTTATTTATTTTTTATTTATTTTATTTTTTTATTTAAAAAAATAAAAGTACAAAAACGTATTAACAAACAGACACCAATTAGCATAAAAATAGTACAATCACAACTAATCTACAGACAAGGTGACATGATCTCAAAAGTGGTTATTGTTTTATCCATTGATATCTTCGAAGTGTAAATATATGAACCCATATGCAGACATGCAAAATTGGTCAGACAATTAATCCTCTCAACAACAGAAAAACACAAAAACCAAAAATCCAAAGACAGAAAACAAAACAGGCAAACAACAACAACAGCAACAACAAAAACAACAACAACAAAACCACCAATAGTTGCTGCTTTGCATATTGATATCTTCGAAGTGTGTGTTCGGGATAACAAATACAGACATACAATATTGATCAAATAACCCGTCATCAATTATTCCTTAGCATTAAGTGGTATAATGCAATAGTAGAACCATGTTAGCCCTCCTGCATATATGTATATTCATATATACATATATACATTTTTGTCTCTTTCTTTTCTCCTTTCCCTCGTCCCATCTGTTCTTTGTTTTTGAACAGATTTCCTTCATGTCTCTTAGTTTATATTCCCACGCTCGGGTTCTTATACCAGTGATACAATACGATGCCTGCATATGTATTGCTGATTTATTTCACTTATGAGTATGGACTCCAGTTTTGACCACTTGCCTACAAAGTCCCAAAAACTGTCTTTCTTTATAGCTGAATAATATCCCATTATATAAAAATGCCACAATTTTTTAATCCAGTCTTCTGTGGATGGACACTTGGGTTGCTTCCACTTTTTTTTTTTTTTTTTGCTTC
>PVLD010027587.1:0-20540 GCA_004027595.1 Dinomys branickii | reverse complement strand
TTTGCCAAATATATCCTCTCTGAAGCCCTCAAGGAATATTAAGCAGGAAGAAATTTCTATCCTTGGGTTAGAGCACTTAAGGAAGCTGCTTCCTTGTGACTCCAGCACTTTTCAGTTACTTCTCTCTCATTGCTGAGACAAAATACTTGACACCCAGAATTAAGGAAGGAAAGGTTTGTGGAAGTTTCAGTCCATAGTTGGCTGGCTCCAAGACAGAGTGGCATATGGCAGAGGGTAACAGTTTGTGGAGGCAGAAGACAGCAAAAGCAACAAGAGCAAAAGGGAAGGGGGGCAGAGAGCAAGCCTCTTTCCCTCTCATATATGGTATGTGAACTATTCATGCCAGGGCAGATATAGCTCTCACACACATAATCCCAGCAGTGGACCATGAGTCAATCATAAACTCTTGAAGTCTGCCCCAGGACTGCATGAGGATTTGGGGGGACATACAGACACAAACACAAACAGCATCCTTGTTCTTCTTAAAGGTCCTCTTGTGACTTCTTGAGGGCAGCTTTCTTCCCAGCATCTTGCATTACCAGGAGCACTAGGTGCAGCAGAAAATTTATTTCTACTAATTTCATGTCTTCATATCTGTTCCTGACATCATTTTGTCTTCATCAACAACACTGACCTTAAATTTTAAAAAATAAAATTATGCTATATACATTAGTTGTGCTGAAATAAACACAGAAAACATAAAAAGGAATATTCTAAGTCATTGTATATTCACCACTGTGAGAGTATCTCCATGTACCACTCAGTGATTGTAATTTGTCCAAAACTACCAATGATGCCTTTCATTCCCCCATGGGGTGGCAAGCTCTCTACTGGCATCTCAATCTGATTCATAATTCTGCAATACCTTCTAGTTGCCAAGACAGGCCCATTCAAGTTCTTAAAGCTTAGTTCTGTTTGTTTTCTAACTTTCATCTCTTATTTGATTCAAAGCTCTCTTCTTCCTTGCTCCCTTTCTCCGCTCCTTGCCCTGCCCACACGGTGGTACTTTCCCGTTCTATTGTTGGGATCAGAAAACAGAGAAAAAAGGTTGACTGCCTGCCACCTCTCATCATATCTGCAGTTGGGGCCACTGCTAAGGAGCTCAGTGGTGAACAGCACCCCCTAGGTACTGCCTGCCCCTTGGACCATCCAGCTGGTAGCCTCTATATTCCTCTTGCCTCCAGGCTGTGTATGTCTTTCTCCTGGGTAGGAGTGGGGCAGGATAGGAAAATCTGTAATTGCAAATCTTCACTAAGGACCTGACTTCCATACCTCTTGGGAATCAGATATTCAAGAAGAGTTTTGCTCTCTATTTATCTGGAAGAATCATCCATTCTTTGATTCTAAAGTTCTTAACCCCTTTCCAGTTTTTTTAGCCCTGGTCTACAAAGCAGATCTGGTGAGTAACTAAATGTCTAACAACTGCGGTTTTCTGAAGCCTCCCTCCAGTGGCACGCTGGAGACAACTCACACCAGCTCATAAAAACTAATGGTTAAATTTTCAGAAAATGTAGTAGCAGGTTTTCACATTAATAATTTCAAGTTGGACATTGTGGGAGTGTTTACACTAGAGAGAAACCTCTAGGGGGGTTATTAAACATTTATGAGCACACCATGGCCTCCCTCTACCAGCATGAAGGGAGGCGGGGATCGGATAGTCTCTCTTCACCATCTGTGCAATTCCCAAGCAGCAACTTCTGTTCTTCTTACAATTTGACTTTCTGTGCATAACTGGGGTATAGATGATGGTAGGCTCAGTTCAGCTGAAACGGGTTCACAACTGAATAGCTCCAGAAGTATTTAATCCCAATAGTTGGGACTAGCAGATTGTTTTCAATGGCTATGGCTACTTACCATTTTATTTTATCAGCACATCATAACATTTATAATCAATCTCTCATTTTGGATATTTAGATTATTTCCAAGTTTTCACTATGTCAATGATGTAAAGAACATACTTGTATGTTATCAGCCTCAGCCAAAGGCAAAGTTGATACTAAATACCTCTCGCTCTTCATCTTTCCCATCAATACCTGTAATGTTGGCAGATAGACCTACCCATATACCTCCCCAGGCATGAAATAAGAAGATTCCTCCGCTGGAATTTGATTGTCTTAAGAGACAGGGCCCACAGATACTGAATTTGTAGGGTCTGTCAATGAAATTATTAGGTCCACCTAAACAAGTAAGACCCACTAGTCAATAATTTCCCCAACACATACACACACACACACACACACACACACACGAGAGAGAGAGAGAGAGAGAAACTTTCAAGTTTCTGCACTGCTAATTCCAAATGAATAAAGGACAATAAAACATTGGAAAAATATCTCTAATAGAAGAAAAGCCTAAAACAAACATTGAGAAAAAGAAACTTGAAATAAAAATAATTCATGGAGCAGAAGCTATAAGACAAACTCTATACTTAATATTCTTAGAGAGACTCACAAATGCATTATATCTATGAGACATACTAATGTGATAAACAAAAAGAACCACCCTAAACACAAGAATTCAAGCTGCTTGAAAATTCAAACTATGAGAACAGAAGTTTTATATTCATATAGGACACATTTATATTAAGCTTTCAGGATGTAAAACAAAATTCAAGAAGGGGAAAAGAGCAAAAAGAAGAACATTAGAAAACCAATATCCCTTAGGAATACCCAGAGATAGGATAGAAAGAAACAGAGGGGAATAACCAAACACACAAGTGTTTCTCCCCATAAGGGAAATGAGTTTCCAGATTCAAAGGTCAACTACGCACCCAGTGCAATGCCTGTATGATACATATTGAGGCATACTATGACAAAATCTCAGAATGACAGAGATGAGGTCTCAGAACACTTTTCATATCTCTTCTGAGGAAGTAGCTAGAATATGTGCTCCACCAAGACAAGGGAATGGTCCAAAGACAACATGAGTTTCAGGAAGAAGAGGATTCAACATAAGAAACTCATAAGCCAGCTGCAGTTGTCACACTTGTAATACCAGGACTCTGGGAGGATGATGCAGGAGGATCACAAGTTCAAGCACAGCCTGGGAAACACTGCAACTCAGTAAGGACCAATCTCAGAGTAAAAAAAAAATTAAAAAGGCTAAAGATGTAGCTCATTTCCAAGGTCCTGGGGTTCAATTTCCAGTACAGCAACCAAAAGAACAGAGGAGAAATAAAAGGAAAGGATGAAAACATTCTCAGGATGAAAGTGAAAGGAATGCCCAGTAAAATAGCTGAGCTGTGGGTTAGAGACAGACAGGTGGAAGGTTCTAGAAAGATATCTTCAGGAAAAAGGCAGAGTCATTAAGTTACTGGACATGTTGACCAGGTTGAAAAGAGTTTTAAGGTCTTTTTTGGAGGGTCTGGGGTTGGATTAGTAGTGATAAGCACATAAAAACAGATTAGTAAAAAACAAAATTGTTACAAACTCCAAAAAAAACAGGAGACATGCTTGTACTTAGAGAGGGGGAAGGCTTAGAAGGAGCCTAAATCATCATACCTCCACAGGAAGTGAGCAGAGGACACTTAAAATGAACACTGACATGGAACAACATAAGTGGTAATTCGAGAATTTAAAGTAAATACCAAAATAAAACTAAAAACAAACCAAGAGAAACTAGAATAGTTATCTCTTAGAGATGGGGATTGTCAGGGGTGGAGGTAGCTGTTTTACCAACATAGGACTCATGGGTACTATCTGTTCGAATATGTGCATTTCTCTTCATCTATGAAATGGGAAATGACCATACCTACCTCCTGGGCTTCTTAGGAAGATAAAATTGCTCCAAATGTGAAATTATTTAGAACACATGGTATTTGGTAAGGGCAACATATTTGTTAGCATTGTTTGAACAATTTCACCACCACATAAGGTTTTCTTTGTGATGGTATCCCTTTTTCAAGGGTCTTGCTATGCAGTTTAGGCTGACCTTGAACCCACTATGGAGCCCAGACTGGCCTCAAACTCACAGGCTGCAGATTTCCCTGTAAGACTACTTCTACGGCATTCCATAATCTTAATGATTCAGATGTGTTATTAGGATAGTTCAGAATCCCTACAAGCCTTATCCACAGTCTTCCCACCTTCGGTGCATCATCACAGATTGAGCTACGTAAGTTCATGGCATAGCAGGGATAACTAAAGCCCTAGATTTCTCACTGGAAGACTGACTGTGGATCTACAGGGAATCTGAAAATGCTAGACACTTTAGGAAGTGTGAGGAGTTTGGGAAAGGGGCTTTGGACAGGTGTGTATCACCTCTTGGGCTGACCCCCAAGTCCGCACAATGGGGCCTGCTACCATGGAGCATAACAAGACTGTGAGGACTGACGAGCCACTGCCCATGGAAGGGGTATGCATACACAAGGCAGATCTAATGGCCTGCAGAAGGAGGCTCTGAACCGGAAGTGACCTTGGAACCATGGCCAGAAGAAGGTGAGGTGTAACTTGCTCCTCAACCAAATGAAGCAAGCAGGCTGCTCGATATAACAATATCAGCATTTTTCATAGGACCAAAATAAGATGAAAAGCCTCATAATAACTATTGATAATGGTTAGGCCATCGATAATGTAATCTTAAGTGACTCCACCTACAAAAACATCAGGAAAATTTCAACTCAAAATGACAGTGAGTACATTTCAATCCTGAGATGATAGATTTTGAAATATTTGACAAAGAATTTAAAGTAAGTAATCAGCCCCGGCATGGTGGTGGATGCCTATAATCCCAGCACTCAGGAGGCTGAGGCAGGAGGATTGTTGTGAGTTTGAGACCAGCCTGAGCTGCCAAGTGAGCTGAAGACCAGCCTGCACTGCATAGCGAGACCCTGTCTCAAAAAGACAAAAAAAAAGAAAAAGTAAGTAGTTAAAAATGCTCTAGTGAGCAGTTACAAACAGGCTTAAAATTAACAGAAAATAGCCTCAGAAATAAAGGTGTAAAACAAGAACCAGATGGAAATTTTAGAATTGAAAAATGATACAAAATTTTAAAACTCGCTGGATAAGTTTAATAGTGAAATAGAGATGGCAGAGAAAAAAAAACAGCATCAGAACGCAGTTGAATAGAAATTATCCAATCTAAACAACAGAGACAAAATAAAATAAAATAAAATAAACAGAGGAAAATTCCCAAAACTGTACAAAATATGGCTAAAAATTTGGCAAAGGCATAAACCTACAGATTCTTTTTAAAAATCAGTGACCCTTGAACAGAATAAACCCAAGGAAATCTATTCCCAGGCTACAATCCATTCCCAGGCTACACATATTCTATGCAATTATGTGATTTATATATAGATATAGATAGATAGATAGATAGATAGTATATGTAATTTACATATAATATATATAATTTACATATAATATATATAATATATATGTATTTTTTCTTTTTTTATTTTATATATATGTAAAGTTGAGATGTCACACCAAAGTTTTTAAAAGAAGTGTCACAATGGGCATATAATGCCCAAGTTTATTTTTTAGGAGTACTTCTAGTGATGAATTATTTTTAACTTATGAATTTTATTGTATTAAACCATGCGTACTTACAGGAAAATAAAATACTAATAAAAAATTACATTTTCAAATATGTGCATTTATTACTTTGATGATAGCATTTGCTGAGAAGAGTTTTTGCTGGCCTAAATATAATGCAGAGAAAGCTCTGAGCACACTACTGCTTGGAGCATGTAAATGTTATCAGTTAAAGTCCCTGTTACATAGTAGATACCATAAAAATTAAAAGTGTAAGGTAATTATAATGTTACATATAGAAAGCTATGCTCAGGAAGGTTAGTTGACTGTAGAGTGTCCTCACAATCACATGTCTTGGTCTTTCAGCCACTTTGAATTATGAAGGCCACACCCTACCTTCTATTCACATACACAGTTGAGAATTGTGTATGTATCACTTCCTTTATTCTTATCCCTTTCAAGACAGGTTTTCACTATGCAGTTCAGGCTGGCCTTGAGCTCACTTCATAGCCCAGGCAGGCCTTGAACTCACAGCGGCCCTCCTGCCTCAGCCTCCCAAATGCTGGGATTACAGGCGTGTGCCACCACACCCAGCCAACTTTCTTTAGTCTTGTGAGTTTTCTCTGTCAGTGGAAGTCAAGCCTGTGCCTTTGTCCCTCTGACATTTAGCCCCAGAAGTGAAATGAGCTATAGCATAAAAATAAATGACTTGGCTTTGTTTTGTTGAGTACATGAGACCTTGCTGTCTCAGACTGCCTGACATTTCCTCCAGCTTTGCCAAGTAACAATACTTCCGCCGCCATAGCTTGAAGCCATCTGAATGGACAGCGTACAGGTCCTCCGTGGTCTTCTCCACATCGGGAAGTGTACCTAGAGAAGGTTGTTTTCTCTGAGACTCCTTCAACTGGGGAGTTTTTAGCCTTGTTTTGTTTTTTATTTATCCGAGCTTTTTATTTATCCTACTTAATTGCAAACTAGAATAATTCATTGAGATTGGCTTTAATCAAAGGCCTAGTCACATACAAGTGAGATAATCTGTCTTATTCTCCAACCTAGTAGGAAGTTTGTAGAATAAGGAAAATATGGAGGTGGTGAGTTATTCAATTAAAGCTTAAATTTCAGGGGCAGATACTTCTAGGTTTGAGCCTCAATTCTATCACTATCACCTTTAAAAATTTACTTAACATCTACACTTCCATTTATTTTGTTTTTCCAATTCGGCAAATGGAAATAATAATAGCATCCACCCTCTAAAATTCTTGAGAAGATTAAATGAGATATAGCGTACAAATCCCTTGACACAGTGCATACTAAGCCCTGGGAAACTGATAAGCAGTTCTGCTTACTTCTCTTGTTTCTCTCGGAAATGAAACAGTTCCTGTCCACTTGAGATACGGGAATCAAAAAGTAAGCAATCAAATATGAAGTCTTTTTGTCTATAATCCAAACTGGAAAAATACAAAGAATGAAGGGATCCTAAAATTATCAAGATTAATATTTTTATTTCTTCATCCTCGCAAATGGTAACTGTTAAGCTTATCTGTCGTTTGTCACCGTACCTGTAGCGCCCACTAGTGAAAAAAGGTGTGAACTGCTCCAAGTTTCTTCAGGAACTTTTTTTTTAATTTTAAAGAGAAAAAAACAATAACGAAACAACAATGAAGACAAAAACAAAACAATACAAGAACAAGTATAACCCAGTATACAAACTTGAAGTGGGAGTCAATGTTTTTTTTTATCTTTTTGAGACGGTTTCACTATGCAGTTCAGGCTGGCCTGGAACTCTCAGCAATCCACCTGCCACAGCCCACAGCCTCCGGAGTGCTGGGCTTACAGGCCTGTGCCACTGCGCCCACCAGGTGTCAATTTTAAACCGTAATTGTGATGTTTGTGTTTTCAACATTGACTCAAATCGAAGTGCCATATCTTTTTGGGTGTATTTGTCCTTAAAACTCTGACACACACACACACACACACACACACACACACACACACTTCCAAGATTAATTTCAGGTCAAAACCTGTAAAAATCATTGCTTTAAAAGGAGAATCTCACTCTAGATAGAGATGAAGTACGAGATGACCCAGTGAGGAATTGGCAAAGCATCGGTAGTTGCAGCCTCCAAGATCAGGAAGCCAGATCGATAGCAATCACACAAGTCTGCAAAACTCCAACCATAGATTGGCACTGGTCCTTCTTGGGTGACTTTGATATAGAAAATATTTCATAGCCTGCACTTAGAGACTTCTGGGAAAATTCATCTGAAGTTGTATTAATTATCTAGCTTATTTTTGTGTTTTGTTTTAAATTGAAGTCATTTTGATTGGTTTTTCTGAATGCTTGTGAAAGACTTTTTTTCCTTTCTGGATTTATTTCCTCTTACACCTTAAAGAAACCGTTTCTAATTATTAACAAGTCTAATCAAGCCATGAATGTTAAATCAACCAGGAGTGGGAATATTTCCAGTTCTCCTCAGATATTGAGAAAGATTTCTAAGAGATTGAGATAGCTACATCTTTAACTATAGGACAATCACAAAACCTAATTTGTATCGCCATACAGCATCTGATTAGGAGATATAGGAATGAATGTTTCCAAATCCACTAGTTTAAGTAACTTCTGTGTATACAGTCCTATTAAAGATTTAGTCAAAATGATTAAATTGTTACTTCATGTCACATTTTGCTTCACGTCTTTCTCTACTTTCTTCAACTATGTTCCTTCTTTGCATCTTTGACTGTATCTGTTGCCAGTCCTTTTCTCTGAGCCTCTCAGCTCAGTTCCACTGGTACTCACAGGGTTAGGAGTGAGATTGCAAATCTCCTGAGACAAGACCCCACCTAGCCACTTAATTAGCATGACTATTAGTGTATTCCAGAAAATATCACTAAATAATCAAAGTTCTCATGGTAGAAGAGCCTCTAGGAAGTGAGTCGCCTTTCTCGATGAAGCTCTGAAATATGCTCCCAAACATGACTGAATTTGCTTCCTTTTGTCTATTGGATAGTGTAACCATATTCACCATACCTAGGATATTGACCAGGATCTCAATTGTCATGATCTTGTATAGGTTTCTTCATAGTTGGTAAATGACTATCATAATCTATTATACTCAATACAGTAAATAATCTTCTGTACCAATTGTATGCTAGCAGAGACCACACTGGAAAGCTTTAATGGGGCCCACAGAAAACATTTTGGCAGTGGGAATCATCTGAGCAAACCTTCAGCTAATGAGCTTAGTAACTTTTGGTTGGACAATTTTTGGATCTAGTTTTGCCATTTAAAATCTGAGCTTCTTAAAGCTGTATGAAAATGTGAACTTGCCTTCCATGGATCATTATGATGACAAACACAATTACAAAAGGAAAAGACAATAAAACAAATCCTCTATTTCCCAAAATATAGCTGAGAAAAGCCGGAGGACTAACAGGTATAAAATGTGCTTATTGTAAAGTCTGAGCTTAATTCTAAAAACATCACTTTGAGCAAAAACTGACTTCCATGTGTCTCGTGAGTCTTTGGTGTCTGCTCCTTAAACTAGAAAAACACTCTTTCCATGAGTTCAAGCAAGCACCAGCACACGAGCTCGTCTCTCTCTCAGTTTAGAGAAAAGTAGTAATTACTGAAGGGCTGTGGATTCCCTTACCAGCTCCAACCCATTTCAGGCAGAGGGGTAAATCACTGCAAGAAAAGTGCTGAGGTTAGCCCGGTTTCCTATGACTTCAGCACCCATTTAATTACTGTTTTTCATGACAGCAAGATACTTATGGATTTCCTGAGCAGTGGAAGAATCAGTCATATGTAAATAAAGTTGAAATGTCAAATATATTTTCTTGCATTTCCGTTATTTTTAAATTAATAATTCTCATACAGGACACAAGCAGTTTCAAGCTTACAAGTAAGAGTAAGTTCTAAAAAATGTGTTTGTAAGTTGTTGGGGTTTTTTAAACTCAGATCACATTTTTTCCAAGAATCAGTGATATAAATACTAAGTTCCAAATCCAACCCATGAGAGCTTGTTTAACCTTTAATGTTGATGAAAGGCTGCATCTTGGCCAAAGAAAATAGCAGAAAATAGTTGTAGCAAAACCAACAATTAAATGAAACAGAAAGAAAGTCAAACAATTATTTTGGATTCTTTTTTCAAATGTTAATGCTTGAAGCCAGGCAAGTTAATTATGTGAGATGAGGAAACAGATGGAGACATTTTTGCTATTTCATTGGGGAGAGTTGTGGGTTTCTTGAAGGGCTGTGGCACTTGCTGACTCTGATGGCTTCCTCTACTTGACTGTTCACCTTCTAGTACACATTTCAGTATTATGTCACAGTGCTCCATTGGCCTACTTCCTTGTTAGAGCAACTAAATGAGACAACATAGTGAACACCTCTCATTTCTTGCCCAACACCACAGCCACAGTGGAGTAAGGAAGGGATTTAATAAACACTGGGTGACTGATCCGTGACTGTCACGGAAAGTCTGGATTTAGGCAGCATTGCCCAAGAGTTGGCTCAGGAACCCCAGGGCTTTAGATTGTAATAGCCAGGAGTGACATCCTTTTCCAATTTCTATTTTATAAAGTCAATATTGAAAGTTATTGAAAAGTATTCATTTTAAAAGAGAGTACTTTGATAACTTCTAACTAGTGAGCCCAGATGGCAGTTAGTGGAAAATGGGTTATGGTGTTCAAACTCTTGTGTCTCTGCTACTTTATCATTTGGTTACTCAGTGTGGGCTAGTGGTAGTGATATTTTCTTTGTTCTTTTTTTGTGATTTCTTTTTCTTTGGCGCTGGGAATGGAATCCAGGGCCTCTCACATGTTAAATACACATTCAGAACTGCATTTCCAGGCTGGAACATAGTGCTTTGGTCATTAAAGAATTTTACATTGTTTTAATTTTATTGCCATGTATTATTCCGTTTATACCCGCAGTGGACTTTTGGCTAAAGGCAAGAAATAGAAGGAAGACTACTTTGGAAATGAAAGTGAATAAGATGCTAACATTGATAGAAATTCTGAAGATTTGCCTTTCATGGCCTCAATTGTGTGTCATTCCCCCAAATTCTTATGTTGAAGTCCTAACTCTCAGCACTTTAGAGTGTATCTGTGTTTCTTGATAGGGCTTAGATGATTAAATGAATTTTTTGTGGACTTTTTTAGACAGGGTCCCGCTATGCAGTTCAGCTGGCCTTGAGCTCACTTTGTAGCCCAGGCTGATCTTGAGCTTGAAACGATCCTCCTGCCTCAGCCTCCTGAGTGCTGGGATTACAGGCATGTGCCACCAGGCCTGGCTGAGGTGATTCAATTAAAATGGGATCATTAGGGTGGACTCTGATCCACTGGTATTTATATGAGGAGGAAACTTGGACACAGGAATACAAAGTGATGATCAAGTGAAGATAGAGGGCAAAAACAGCCATTTACAAGCCAGAGAGAGAGTTTCCATAAGAAACTAACTCTGCCAACATCTTAATCTTGGACTTCTACTCTCCAGAATTCTGCAAAAATGCGTGTCTGTCGTTTAAGCCACCCGGTCTGTAATGCTTTGTTATGGCAGCCCTATAAAACTAATACTTAGTCTGAAACTGCTCATTACCTGATTCTCAAGTGACAACAATTGGGTTTAAAAAAATCCAAACTAAAAAAAAACTTATACCCTCTTTAAGTTATCTCTCAGATCATAATAATCAGTGGAAAACTGAAAGTCTAGCAACAATTATATCCAATTTGTCTCCACATTTACTGGGAAACAACATATTTGTTATGCTATTTGGGCAGAAGATAGTGAAGTGACAGCATTCCCTTCTAAGTCATCATTTAGAAACAAAATACTGAACTTCTGTAAACAAATTAGTTTATTTTTATAGTGTAATGTGCAAGAATCTGAAACACCATGATATGAAAACAATTTTGTCTATTTTTGAAGCCATAGCATATACTTAAATTGCTTTTGACATTTCAATATTCAGTCTTCAAATAAAAAGAACTATAATGTTATATTTAAACATATTTTTCAAGAAATCATGTGTGTTTTACATACTTTAAACAGCACAGTTCACTCAACTAGTATCAATTTTTGAAGATATTAAAGATTTCATTAAAATATACTTTAAAATATGACCTTTGTGGAGGTACCTCTGAGATGATTGTCAGTGATTCCCCACATCCTGGTATTCAGGTCCTTGTGTTATCCCCTCCCCTTGAATGTGGGTAGACTTGTTGCAAACTAATAGAACATGACTGAATTAAAGGGATTTCACTTCAAGACTATTAGGACTTCTCTCTGTCTCTGTCTCTGTCTCTGTCTCTCTCTTTCTCTCTCTCTCTTTCTCTCCTTCATTTTGAAGGAAGCCAACTGCTATGTTGTGAGCTGTGAGTTGCCCTTTGGACAGGCAGTCCACATGCTAAGGAAATGATGTTTCTTACTAACAGCCAGAAAGAAAATGAATCCTAGCAACAATATAAAAGTACTTGAAAGAAGATCCTCCCACCCAATTTAGCCTTCAGGTGAGACCACAAATCATCACCTGTGTCTTATGAGAGACCATGAGCTAAAAACAACTGAGTAAACAGGTTCAAAGTCCTAGCTCACAGACAATGTTATTTTGAATTGCTCACTCTGGAGTACTTTGGTGTTTGTTTTGATCTTTTTGAGAGAGGGTCTCGCTATGCAGTTCAGGCTGGCCTTGAGCTCACTTTGTAGCCCAGGCTGGTCTTAAACTCGCAACAATCCTCCTGCCTCAGCCTCCCAAGTGCTGGGATTATAAGCATGCACCACCATGCCTGGCTGAAGTACTTTGTTTTGAAGCAAAAGATAGCTTCAATAAAGTGACGATCCAAATAAAATGGTGATCCAGAATAAAATGTTTTTTGCTAGCGTCACTTTTTATTGTATACCAGCACAATATTGAGAAAATATTCCAATAATTTCTAAAAAGGGATGTAGGAGATTATATATTAATATGAAAGAGATATAAACTTGTAATAGATTAAGCAAAATGTTCACTGACATGTGAGAATTATATTTTTTGTATAGATATTTATATAATTCAGTTCTTTTCAAGTCTGGCTGTGCATCATACTCATCTTGGGGGTTTATTCACTCCTGATTTTTCCATATTCATTGAATCAGTCTCTCTGAGCATAGGACACGGAATCTGTATTTTTAAGGCTGCCCAGTTAGTTCTGAAGAAATTCCCTATGGACAAGGCAGGCTTGGTCAGTAAATGTCAAGGAATTATTCTTAGCCTCTGCCACCCACCTGTCCTGCCCCCGTACACTCACTTGTAAAGTGGTGCTGACACTGATATCTCAGGTCCTATCAGTTTCAGAGGCAGCCAGCCACCCACACTTCAGGTCACATGCACTAGGAGGGAGAACAAGATTTGGAGGAAAGTTTCTTGGCAACCAGTGAGAAAATTCAGTGATAGCAGGGTGGGAGTAAAGCACAAAATGATTACTCTACATACCACAGTTCTGGTGACACCCACAGTTCAGGTCACATGGAACATGGGAGAAAACAAGGACCCATCATAAACAGCATCTGGAAATCAATGTTCTCAGGCGCTGGCCTGACTGAGGCATAGGCCTGAAGCAGTTTGGCCTGTTTAGTTATTGGCCCCTGGACTTTTCTTTTTCTACTATATCCCAGTGAGCAGGCTGAGGACGTGTCTATTATTACAACAAGAAGCAACATTTCTGGAGTGTTGTTACAGTCAAGTCCATTGAGACATACATTAACTCTGTGAGCAAAGCACAGTACATCTACAGTCTCCATCTCCTAGACAAGGAAACGAAGGCTCAGATAGGTTATAACGCAAGAAAATGGCAGAGCTTGCCCTCAGACCCAAGTTTGTCTGACTCCAGATACTGGAACCCTAAATTCTAGATTCTTTCTATTTATAAGATGGCACTGCTTGTTTTCTTTGGGAAGGTGTTCATTGCTTAGGCTAATAATAGCTACAATGGCTTCTTTTATTCTAGTTTGAGAGCTTCCTAAGGATAGGCATCAAATTGACCTCAGGTGGTTTCACGCCCTGATTATAAGCTCTGAAGACTCTAGCATAGGAAAGGCCCCTTACAAATTCTGGCTTCTGGGCTAATTATGGGGACAAGATGAAAGACCCCAGAGAAACCGCTCAGCTCTCTTATAGAGTTTCAAGTGTTCCCGTATCCGACCTGTGCTCTGGTTCGTTGGCATTCTTGAAACCCTAGCCCATCCAGACATAGTGAGATTGGCTCCAGGATAACTACAGGCTAATAGTCTTGTGTATTTCATGTTTCTTAACAGTTTGTGCTAGACAAACTGAGGCCATAATTAGCTCCAAAAGTAACGTGAGGATTAAGGCTGGCTCCTGCATAAGGGGCATAAAAGACAACAAGTAGAAGTTCACCCAACAATATCAATGGGCCAGCGACTCATTCCTTTCAGGGAAAGTATGCTAGTGTCCCTTTCCTGGGTGTCCTTCTGTATAGCTGCAGTGGGAATCTCTCCACCGAGCTTAGAGAACTTACCTGGCTCCACCTGGACCATGGAACCTTTTCTGCAGGTCAAGGCCACAAAAATGATGCCAGGCACGCTAGCTGAGAGAACCTTCCATGCTAAGCGAGGAACCTTTGTAAACTGTCTCTGAACTAGAGGAACTAAGAACTTATAAGAGAAGAGTCAGGAATTCTTAAGTCTTGGTAATTAAGGAGCAATAGTGTCCATAATAGCTCATTTCTCAGGCTCTGGAAGCCAGAGGGTGTTGAAGATCATTTTGGCAGAGGTAGGAAGTGAGGCTTCTCAGATATATGTGACCCAAAGATCAGATTTGCCCTCACTGGGGGTTATCTGACCTTGCATCTACCCTCTTCTTGGGTTCAGAAGAAAAAAATTAAGTCCCATGACTGTTAAGAGTGGTTGACTTTATCATAAAAGCCCAAGCAAGGAGCGAGGTTCTGCAGACTTGTGGTTTATTGGAGTCTGTTCTACCATCCTGAGGAACTTCTCAGTAGTTCGCTTTCGGACTTCAGAGGCTTAACTAAAAACCTTTGGGAGACAAAGGCCATCCTGAATAGAATATTCTAAAAATAGAGTTAGGTCAAGAGGAATGGATCCAAGTCAAGAATCAGGGACTAAGGAAACAGGAGTTTCCTTTGGGCTCCTTGTAAGCTTTTGGGGACGTCAGAGAGAAAATAGCTCCCTTTGCTGTGAACAACAGGAAAGCTAACTTTTAGCACTCTGGGGCCTGGAAGCTAAATCCTAGCAGCTGCTCCCAGTTTCCCTCACGCGCCTTGCACTTGATGCATAGTTTTTCAGGGGCAGAAGTGAAATGCGTCAGGGACAACATTTTTTGAGGGAAAAGGCTAGATTTGTGTTGGAAGAAGTGGTTGTGTGAACATGGGGAGTATCTAGGTCATGGAGGGGTGCTCCAAGTGGATTTCCAGAGTTTGTGGTGGTTCAGATGGTGTCTAGGGAGAGCGCCCCAAATAAGCATGTGGGTCTTGGAGAAGGAAGGAGGTAGTTAGGGGGAAGACCTTGTTAGGAGCTGGATCCTGTGGGATACCCTAGACAGTCCTGTCCCGGTGATTGTTCCCACTCCAGGATTTCTTTGGGAGCAAAAAAGAGCAGACTTTAAAGTGACCCAGGGTGAGCATGTGTGTGTGTGTGTGTGTGTGTGTGTGTGTGTGTACGTACACACATTCTAGTTTCTATGTCCCTCATTCATTAATACTGACTCTTTGTGACAGATCGCAGTTAAAGCAGCACCTGTGGTTGCAGGTAAGAGACATTTCTTTCTATCCTGGATAAACACTGCCTGCATTCACAGTGTGACAAAGACTCTCATGCATGACTTGTTGCATTATATTTATAGGATTATGGGATTTAGTTCTGGGACCTGCTAGATCTAATTAAAGTTTCAGGACACCTAGGAGACCAGCTATGGTTTGCACAAACTGTATCTCAAAAATGCTGCCAGAAATGTACTACCAGCCTGTCTCATGGCACTGAAAGCTCCAGCAGTCACTGTGTAGTGAGAGTATTTGTTCTTTCTGCTCCAAATCCTCAGTCAATGATTTAGTAGATTTTACCACAGTACACTCCCCTGATTTACAAAACAAAATGCAGGAGCTGAAGTGACTGTCCTGTCCTTGCCCCATGGCCCATGTGGACATGAGTTCTGCATAATGAGCTGCCTAACTTGCTCTCTCTCCCTTCCTTTTCTTTTTTCTTTTTTCTTTCTTTCTTTCTTTCTTTCTTTCTTTCTTCTTCCTTCCTTCCTTCCATCCTCTCTCCTCCTTCCCTATCTCCTTTTCTTACTCCCTTCATCGCTGCCTCCTGCCATCCTTCCATCCTTCACTGGCAAGCACCAGCCCCAGAAGGACAGTGACCCTGACAAGAAAGGGTAGAGATTTATGGGAAGGGCCAGAAGAACGGTGTCTTCTTGCTGTAGGACCAGTGTCCTCACCACCTCATACCTTAAATACTAGAACTCACCTAGCTCTGTCTCTGGCTTCTTGCCCTCTAGAAGTAAAAAGAAGAGAAACCCCATCCAGTCACATGGGATCACCTAGTACCCCCAGGTGCCTTCCTAGCCCCCACATTTTGCTTGGGCTCTCAGCCAAGATTCCCAGTTTCAAGCACCTACCTGGCAAGCATAAGGTCCTGAATTCAATTCCCGGTACCAAAAAAACCCCCAAGATTCCCAGTTTCCTGTTTAACACATCCACTTGGAAGTCCCACGAGCACGCCATACCCCCAAAGTCCAAACTGAGCTTGTCACCTGTTGCCATCCCTCCCCTCCCTAATAGTCTTCAGCTCCCACCTCTATGACAGTATCACCACAGACCCAAGCTGGAGCATCAGCGTCACTGCCATCATCTCCCTCTCCTGGCCCCCTGGTCACATTACGTATCTTAACGACTTTCTTGCTGCTGAGATACAATCCCTGCAGCCCACAGGTCGGAGGAAGAAAGGGTTATTTGGGCTCACAGCATCTAAGGGTTTCAGTCTACAGTCGGGCTTCACCTCCCATCACATTTGGCCACAAACAACTTACAGGACTAACCTACTGATGAGTATCGTGCCCCCTTGATCCAATCACCTCCCGAGTCCAGCCTATGAGTACGTGAGGTGGGGGCATATCTAGACACAAAGCACTAGCCCTATGATTTCTATGTGTGAATATGTCCCCAGAGTCACCGCCCCCCAGCTCTCACTGCCATGATCCTGATTCAGAGCGTGTTCCACTCCTGCTGGAACCCCTGAGATAGTCTCCCTGTTGTCCCACCTGCCTTTAGCCTCTCTCCTCTCCAACCCTTCCCCACACTGGTGCTATAAGATTTGTCTGCTTGGTCTGTCACTTCTCTGCCTTCACAGAGTCCTTTGTTGAATCCCTATTGCTCACAGAACAAAATTCTCTGCATGGCCAATAAAGCCTTCAGTAGGCACCTGGCCACCTCTCCCCTTCCATCCTGCTCCTGCCAATTGCATCCCACTGACTGTCCTACACACAGGATCTGCATGATGGATTTTCATGAAAGCACTGCCCCCCCTGCCTGGAATACACTTTCCTTCCCTCCACTGCACCTCCTGGCACAAACTTCCATCCCTCAATATTCATCTGAAAATGCCTTTATCTGTGAAACCTTCTCCAGCTTCCCCAGATACAAGGTTTATCATCATCACTGCCCTATGAAGCTGATACATTCCTCTACTACAGCACTACATTCCTCCTCTTCCTGTTGCGGAAATGAACAGCTGACATACACAACTTAAAGGAAAAAGGGGTTTCTTTCGGCTCACAGTTTCACATGTTTCAGTCCATGGTTGGCTGGTTCCATGGGCAAAAGAGTATAGTAGAAACCTGCTCACTTCATCAAAGGCGGGAAACAGAGACAGGAAAAGAGCTATCAGGGACCAACGATAGCCCCAACATTCACAGCCCTGTGACCCACACAGACACAGAAGTGTGCTTTACTGATTTCCTAGGTGCCTCTCAAGCCAACCAAATTGATAATCAAGATTGACATCACAACTCCTTCCCTTGTCAACTCTACACCTAAACACATCTCCTTAAATGATACTTAATCACTAATTAGAGAAAAATACGATCATAATTCTGCCTAACATGACGTGATATCTCATACACAATTAGAAATGTCTCTGCAGTTCCAATATTTCACAATGACCAAATCCAAAATTTCCTCTGAGACTCAAGGCAACTTCCTAGCAATGAACACTTGGAAAGTAAAAAACAAAAGACAAACAGGTTACATGTTCCCGCGATACAGTGGCACAGGGGAAAAATTCTGATTCTCAAATGGAAAAGTAGGGAAATAGAAAGGAATAGGCTCAAAGCAAGACTGAAATCCATCAGGGCAAAGTTTAAATCCTGTAGCTCCACATCCAGGACTCAGGACACATGGTGGCAGGATGTGAGCTCCAAAAGGTTTGCACAGCCCTGCTTTTATAGCTTTGCTGATTATGGACCACACGGCCTCTTATTTGCTCGGTTCCCCTCACAGCCTAAATCTTCCCTAAGCAGCTGTTTCATGTTTCTGGCATCCACAATGGCCTAGGGTTTCCCTCACTGAACTGATTAGTCTGCCACCTTTAAATGTAGCCTCACAAAAAGTCTTAAGACATGGACAAAATGTAGACAAGTTCTTTGCTAGAACATAACACAAATGGACTCTAGTTCAATTTGTGACAGAATCTTCATACCTATCTGAAACCTCATGAGCACATTCTTTACTGTTTTCATTCCTATTAGCATTCTTATCTTCTCAAATCATATCAGAATTGCAAATAAGTCTCTGCATACAGCATTCTAGGCATTCTCCAGCCTGGTTCTCCAAACTTTTCCAAACTTTTCTGGCAAAGCAGTTCCAAATGCTACTGAACCTCAGAGTCAGGTGGTCATAGAAATAACCCCAATCTTTGTACCAGTTTTTGTATTTGTTACTTTCCTATTGCCAGGACAATATAGCTGACATACATAACTTAAGAAGAGGCTGCTTTTTGGTCAAGATTTCAAAAATTTCAATCCCTTGTCAGCTGGCTCCAAGGCTAAATGGCATGGTGCAAGAAAGCTTCCCGCCTCATGGCAGCCAGGAAACAAAGGAAGAGGAAAAGAGTCAGAAAGGAAGGGCCAGGCATCAAATGTAGCCTCCAAGGTCATGCCACATGACCAACACAGACACAAGCAGAAGTTGGCTTTGTTAATCTTCTTGGCATCTCTATGACAGTCAAGTTGATGATCAAGGTTAGCCATCACAACCATGAGCATCTGCATCTGTTTTGGTCCCTGCACAAGATGAAGAGGTCCCTGCAGGCTGCTTGGGATCATATTTAGGGTCTCTATTAAATATTTTTAGAGCCTAGTAAAATTTCTGATATACAATATGTACTCAAAAAATGTTTGCTGTGTAATCTGTTCTTCCATCCAGTCCAGTGAGGCAAACTAATGTCAAATACACAGCTCTTAGACTTCGTACTTGCTAGTCCCTTCATCTTGATTTTCCATTTCTGTCTTTTATTTTTTATGGGAATCTTTTCAGTACCCAGCTCAGGCCGTCTCTTCCAGGAAGACTTTCCTGATGAACTTCACCCAGCTCTGCTCCATTTGTTTGACACTTTCCCCTCACCGGCAAACATGTATTCATAGCTTCTAGAACATTTCCCCTACCATAATTCTGTCTCACAGAACCCTGGGGTAGTGCTAACTCCCACAGTCCCCCTGCCACAAAAATGGTGGTCTTTTAAGAGACAAATTCCATCTCAAGCTATATTTCAGCTTTCACCAACATTGCTCTTTCTGATTTATAAACATTTCCCCTAAATCAAATGTACCTTGGAACTCTGACTTATGACTTGAGGTCCCTCACAGGGATATATATTTTTAGCTTCTAGAGCTGTCTAGTTCCTATGCAAAGGAGAGTTACACAATCGGGTCTTAGAGGGAACTCTGTTACTTGAATGAACACGTGTTAAACGAGGAAGTAGGTTAAAAGTAAAGACAACATACAAAAAGCACAGCATGGTTGTTGACATATACATTCAAGCTGGTAAGGGTTCATCATCTAGAACAACTCTGGCAGAGTTCAATAAACAGGAGGTCAGGGCCAAGGATATAGCTCAGCTGCACGGAGCCTGCCTGGCAAGTGCAGCATCCTGAGTTATATTTGCAGTATCAATAAATAAATAAATGGGCATTCAGTGCACACTCTTTCAGGAGGCAGCATATAAGAGGATGTCTAAAACCATGGGATCACCAGGCATGGTGGTGCATGCATGTAATCTCAGTGCTCAGGAGGCTGAGGCAGGAGGATTGCTGTGAGTTCCAGGCCAGCCTACGCTACCTAATGAGTCCAAGGCCAGTCTGAATTACACAGCAAGACCTTTTCTCAGTAAACAAAAATCAAACAAAAAAATAAAACCATGAGATCAGGTATCACACAAACCTGGATTGAGATCCTGGCTGTAATTCTACTGTGTAATATTAGCCTCAGTTTGCTCAACAATGAATGAGTGTAATAGTTCCTATTTCATACAGTCGTTGTGCAGGATAAATGAATCATTCTACAGCTGTCAGTCGTTTCTAAATGTTAGTAATTTTTATTTCTCCCTCATTATCTCCCTTTATTTCCCTTGTTGTGCTAAAACAGGAAATTCTACAGGGGCTGGAGAAGTTGGGAGCTTACAGAGTAAGACTCAGAATAACAACTTTCCATAAGCCAAGAAAGGCAGAACTGGTTGAGAGGACTAGGATATAAGATAAACCTAAGGCCAAACATTAGGTGTTCTACAAAGAAAAGCTACAGGCCATGGTGGGAAGAAAGGTAACCTGGGATCCAGTCAGATTTCCCGCTGAGTTTCCCCAGTCTTCTCCACACTGCTCCCCATCTCCAACTTTGCAGTGGTAATGTCTGAAGCCAGCCTGGGCTGCAGGCAGCAGATGATAACAGTTCATTTCCTTTTCCCCTCCTCCTCCTTCTCCTCCTCCTTGTGGCCTCCAAGAAAAACATCTTGCAAAACAGCTATTTTCCTCATGCAATAGCTAGCATCATATATTG
>PVLD010027586.1:0-20541 GCA_004027595.1 Dinomys branickii | reverse complement strand
AAAAAAAAAAAAAAAAAAAAAAGAAAACCATCTGTTGGGTAGGTGTGTTGCCCGTCTCTTAGCTGATGAATTATTTGTTCTGACGTAGACTCTTGCTTACAAGAGCTAGATTATGTTCATCTGTTTTCCTCTGGCATTCTTTGCTTCAACTCTGCTTTTTTTTTTTTTTAAGACCTAACTCTTAATGCCACTGCCTCAAAAAATGTTATAGTAGTTCCTGATCTTTCTTGCCTTTTCTCACTTTCCTTTTTTTTTTTTAGCATATCTGCCTCTGCCTTATAAAGATCATATTTTACTTTGTCTTTTTAATGATATATAGTCAGCCATTATATCCTATATGGACATTTCAGAAGAATCTTTTTGGGTACTGAAATAATCATATAATTTGGCATATGTGTGTTAGTTCTTTGTATCTCATTTGTGGTATAATAAGTTTCTTTTGAACTTTATTTCATAGACTTTGTTGTTTTTGTTGCTTTATAGACACATATACAATACAGAAGGGAAAACAAAATCATAGTGGATTTTTTTTCCAAATCTTGGGATAATCAAAACAGATAGTTACACTAACCAGGTAACAAACATACAGTGAAAATACTTTTAGAATGATGGGAGAAGGAAAGGTGATTTCAGGAAGGAGAAAAACTTGAAAAAATAATGGCTTAATTATGTTACGTGTAATTATTGAGAAGTAGATCAGAGTACACTTTGTAGAGTTTATGTGCCTTAACCTCTTAGAGGTAGCCATTATTAGCTTTTTTGCATTTGAACAGTATAGAAATACTTAGTACTGTGAAAATATTTCCCTTTGCTCTCCTCCGCAGCCTCTTCCCTTTATCATGGAGAACATCTGTTTTATATATACATGTACAGATACATGCACAGACATGCATGTTTTTGTGGTTAAAATAATGTATGTGGGATTGTATATTTGGTGATTTGAGTTTGAGTTTCTACTCTACTCTGGAAATCTTTGAGTCTCTTGCCTTTTAAAAGAGACTAGATAAAATTTTTAAAAATAAATGCATAAAGAAACTCTAGCCATACGGTAAAGCTGTGAATCGGACAGTCTCCAAGTCTTATCCCTGCTCCCTGGCTGTTACCTTGATTTTTGTGTAACATTCCAAACAATTTTGATGTTTCTTCTGTAAGTGCCTTCCAAATAAGGGACTTTCTTACTATATTCCTTTTTCTTCTTGTTCTTTATTCTTCCTTTTTTTTTTTAAACATAAGTAAGATCATTATATACTTTTTAAAAATATGGGAAGCCTCAAACTGGGAATAGAGCTGGGTTTCTTTTTTTCATATTAACATGACAACTCATGCTTTTGGGGAGGGGCATCAGGAGTCGAACTCAAGACCTCATGCTTGCCTGGCAGGCACTGTGCCGCTGAGCTGTATACTTTTTAAATGACTGATTTTTTTTTCATTATATGAATTCTATAATTTACTGAACCTTTTTCTTGGTGCTAGATGCTTAGATTTCTGTTTCTCAATATTATGTTAAGCCTTTTAAAAATTTATTGTGTTTGCATTGATTCTAGTGTTTTGATTGCTTTTCAACAAAAAGGTTAAAATTTTAAAGAAAAAAGAAAGGCTGAATTTGTTTTTAGTCTGACTTCGAATTTCAAAATTGCTAGAACTTTAAAGTCCGGTTTTGGCTGCTGTGTCTTTAAGTTGTAGAATATAAATATCTAATTTAAATATATTTTATCTTTGGTTTTTATTTATCAATTGATCAGTTAATAAACTCTTACTTGAGTTCTATGATGCTATGAAAAATTTTGCCTTCAAGGCATAGAACAAAGATAATAAATGTATCAAATTTTAATGTGAAATTTGTGAAATGATAGGTAATTGGTTTTTGTTTTTTTTTTTAATCAGTGACTTTTTTGAACGGACCATTCTGTGCAACAGCCTTGTGTGGAGTTGTGCTGTGACGGGTAGACCTGGACTGACATATCAGGAAGCACTTGAGTCAGAAAAAAAAGCAAGACAGAATCTTCAGAGTTTCCCAGAACCACTAATTATTCCAGTTTTATACTTGACAAACCTTACCCATCGTTCACGCTTGCATGAAATTTGTGATGATATCTTTGCATATGTCAAGGATCGATACTTTGTTGAAGAAACTGTGGAAGTCATTAGGAACAACGGTGCAAGGTAAAGTACTTTGAATTTATCCCCTTGATAAGTATATGTTCACATTGCTCAAAAGTCAAAACTTAAGAAGGGCAACCTCGGAAAGTCTTCCTGTCAGTATCTTGTTACCTCACAGGTAGCCCAGTTTTAATGGTTTCTTGTATACCCTTCCACATCTAATTTATACATCTTGCCACCAAAAGCACGTGCATGTGTGTGTCTGTGTACAAACATACATACACATACTCCTTCCCCTTGTAACATAGTAGCTAACATGCTATTCTTTTTTCACTTAAAATATTTTAGCGATCACTCCATTACTATATAAATCACCTTCCTTCTCTTTAATTTATTGTACAGTGAGTCCCATTATAAAAAATGGGGTTTTGTTTTGTTTTTTGTCTTGGAGGGTACTAGGGATTGGACCCAGAGGATTTGCACTGAGCTGTGTCCTGAGCTCTTTTTAATTTCTTTTAGAGACGGGGCCTCACTTAGGCATATACTTGCCCAGGGTGGCCTCTAACTTGCAGGACTCCTGCTTCAGCCTCCCAGAGTGCTAGGATTATAGGGGTGTACCACCACACCCATAGAGGTTCCATTTGTAAGAGTGAAAAATCCTAAACAATAATATCTACTTTATCATCATTATGTTACCTAATAGTTTATGCTTATATTTCTTTTTTTTCTTTCTTTCTTTCTTTCTTTTTGAGACAGAGTCTTGCTATGCAGTTCAGGCTGGCCTTGAGCTCACTTTGTAGCCCAGGCTGGTCTCGAACTCACAACGATCCTCCTGCCTCAGCCTCCCGAGTGCTGGGATTACAGGTGTGCACCATCATGGCCAGTTCTATGCTTGTGTTTCTCGATAAGTTTTAGTATTTTATTTAATAAAACTGGAACTGTGTTTTATAAACTCTGCAAAATTCTTTTCTTGTTCCCCCTTTTCCCTCCCCTCCTTTTTAAAAATACTTCATTGAGATACAATGCACATACTATACAATTCAGTGTTAGTTTTCTTTTACCTAGGTCTTCAGGAATAAAGTATATTTTTCATATATGAAAGATTTACTGACTCAGGAGGCTGAGATAGGAGGATCACTGGGAGTTCGAGGCCGCCTGAGCTATATAGTGAGTTCAAGGCCAGTCTGAACTACATGGTAATACCCTGTTTCAAAAAAAGGATTTAAATGGTATAATCTGTGGCACTAAATTAAAAATTATCAGTGTTGGGCTCCATCATAGAACACAGGCATGAGGCCCTGGATTCAGTCCCCAGCACTGGGAAAAAAAAAAAGGAGAGAGAATTTATTAGGTCTAAAGTATTAAGAATTTGTGATTGGCTAGTCACTGATGTTTATAATAAACGCTATTTGCATTAAATATTTTTGCAGCCTTTCTTGACTGGTGTGTGGGAGGTAGGGAGTAGCTGTGTTTTCTGGATGCTACCTGTTCTGTTTGTTAGTTAGTTTGTTTGTTTATTTATTATGCCAGGAATCCTGTCCCCATTATTGATCTGAACAGTTTTTCCCCCGAATTTTAAACTTTAGCAATCAAAAGTTAACTTAAGTATGTTCTTTATAGTTTTATTTTAGAGAATCATTACAAGTTTATGAGTAACTTCAATAATATCCTAACTAGCCGGGCAAAGTGGTGCACACCTGTAATCCTAGCACTCAGGCAGCTGAGGCAGGAGGATTACTGTGACTTGGAGGCCAGCCTAAACTGCATAGTGAAACCCTGTCTCAAAAAGTTGCCCCTCTAAAAAAACCTAAGTAATATAATCCATTTTAGTTACAAAATGCTACTCTACATTAGCCTTAAAAAGCCAAGCAATGTTTTTATGTTAAGATCTGAGATTGTTTGGATTTGATTTTGGCAATCACTTCAGTAAGGTTTTTTTTTTTTTGAGACAGGGTCTTGCTATGCATTTCAGGCTGGGCTTGAGCTCACTTTGTAGCCCAGGCTGGTTTTTTTTTTTTTTTTTTGCATTGCTGAAATTCATTAATTCTCAAAGGAAATATAAAATACATTTATATTCCACAGAACTTCACCCATTGTAAGTGAAAGATTTTTAGTAATATATAGCATTGCACCATCACTGTTACAGTAAAGTTTTAGAATAGGCAGTTCCCTCCAGGGTCTCTGGAGTCAATCTTTATTTTCACCTCTTGTCTCAGCAATTGTTGATCTGCTTTTTATCTCTACTGATTTGCTTTTCTGCTGACCCGGCTGGTTTTGAACTCACTAGTTGCCTCAGCCTCCTGAGTGCTGGGATTACAGGCATGTGCCACCATGCCCAGCTCTCACTAGGGTTTGTTTTTTTTTTTAATTATGGAAGTAATGCATAGTAAAACTTGAAAGATTTTTCATACATATAATGACTTTTTGTAAAATTGTATCTTTATTTTAGAAACATGAAAAAATATAAACAAAAAGGGAAGAGACTAATGTACCACCAGTAATTCCACCAAGAAAATGCCTTTTATAAAAAAGGATCATATTATATATACTGTTTTAACTGTATGTGATGGTTTTTACTTTGGATGCTAGTTAGAAAGTGGATGTGTGTTTTGAACTATGTCCACTGAAGGGAATAGTAGAATCATGTTTTAGGACAATTTATATCTTTTTTTCTTTATGGCCACTCTTTTAATTTGGCTTCTGCCAAAAAATTTTATAATTTATAAAACATTGTGATGCATAAACCTTTAATTTTAGTAATATAGCTCACACCTAAAAAATGCAGTGGCTTAGTGTTTTCTCTGTAACCTTTTTTTTTTTTTTTTTTTTGCGGTACTGGGGATCGAACTCAGGACCCTGCGCTTGCTAGGCAGGCGCTTATTCCACTGAGCTATATCCCCAGCCCACCTTTTTGTTTTTGTGAATATTTTCTTAAAAATATTCTCAGGTAGGTATAGCTGTTACTAACCATAGTAAGCTGGGATACAGTGTAGAAAGAGGAAACCTGGAAACAATTTTATTAAAATTCATTAGGAAGCATTCCTCTACCTGCTTAATAGTCTTTTAAATTGTAAAGTGTAAGAGATTGGTGCTTTTCTGAAAAATACTGAGGTTTAATTTGTTTATATATTGGACATTCTTAGTCTGTGATTATGCCTAAAGCTCCCCTCTGCTGTTCCCCTTCAATATAATAGTCTGGGTATATTGTTTTAAAACAATTTAAACTTTTTCTAATACAGTTAAGCATTAATCTGAGAAGGATTGTAAGAATTCAGAAACATGAACTCAGTACATGACTTCTTGATTTTTATTTAAAAACTAGAGATAAGTTGGGTGACTGGCATGCTCCTGTAATCTCAGCTCATCAGGAGTCTGAGACGAGGATCGAAAGTTTGAGAGCCCCTCTTAGGAAAGGAGTATATGAAAAAAAATATATGGATGATTTTTTTTTTATATGGATGATTACAGTTAATAGATCTATTTCTATTACTGTTAATAGATCTAATTCTTGCCAGGCATGGTGGCATATGCCTATAATCCCAAAACTCAGGGAGTTCAGGGCCAGCCCAGGCTACAGAAATTAGTTTTAAGGTTGCACTATATAGCAAGATCCTGTCTTAAAAAGAAAATCTATTTCTTGAGTCCTCACCTCCCAAGATTACTGAGATTATAGGTACCTTACGAGGTACCTCAGGTTGTGGAATTTGAGTCTCAAAACTGAAAGACAGGTATAGCTCAGTAGTACAAGTGCCTGCCTGGCAAGCTCAAGGTCCTGAGTTTGATCCCTGGTACCAAAAAAAACCCCAAAACAACAACAAAAAAAAAACCCTGGAAGACAGCAGGCAGTATAGCTTAGAGTTTGTACAAATATTTTATGAGAGCATCTTTTTTAGGGGTACTCTATCACTGAACTCCATCCCTAGTCCTTTTAATTTTTTTTTCTTTTTAAGACAGGGTCTCACTATGCAGTTCAGGCTGGCCTTGGGCTCATTATGTAACAACCTAGGCTGGTCTCTCAATGATCCTCCTGCCTCAGCCTCCTGAGTGCTGGGATTGTAGGCATACACCACCACGCCCAGTTTAATTTTTTGTTTTCAGATTGTGTCTTGTTAAATTGCTCATGTTCGCCTTGAACTTGAAATCCTACTGTGTCAGCCTCCCAAGTAGCTGTGGTTATAGGTGTGTACCACCATGTCCAGCCCTAACACATCCTTAAGGCTAGCATCTTTCATGAAGTTATTTTGTTCATCCTCTCTGTAACTTGCTATGAGAATGTTGAAAAAAAGGAGTACGAAGTAGGGTAAAAATAGTATAAAGTACTAAGAGATAGCATAGGAAATGGAATAGGCAATGATGAGTCTAGGAAAGTACTGATTTAAAAGAAGGTTAGATAGTTGAGTAAGGAAGGAGACATGATGGTGTACACCTATAATCGCAACACATGGGAGGCTGAAGCAGGAAGGTTACCTTGAGTTTGAGACCTTATCTCAAAAAAAAAAAAAGAGCCAGGTGTGGTGGTGCACATCTGTAATCTCAGCACTTGGGGGGGCTGAGGCGGGAGGATCCTTCCAAGTTCCAGGCCCTGGGCTACAAAGTGAGTCCAAGACCAGCCTGAACTGAGTATCAAGACCCTGTCTAAAAAAGACAAAAAATAAACAAATAAATAAAAAGAGACTTAAGAAACCAGTGATGTTTTTAATTAAGCTTGGTAATTAAAGCCTTTTTATTGATTTATTTATTTTTATATTTTGAGACAGGGTCTTGCTATGTAGTGCAGGCAGACTTTGCACTCACTATGTAGCCCAGGCTGGCCTCAAACTCACAGTGATCCTGTTTCCTTCCACACCTGGCTCAGTACTTTTAATTTAAAGCAGAAAGTTACCAGAAAAACCTTCAGAAATAATTGAAAACCTCCTTCCTTTAGGATTAATTACTACTGTTACTTGTTTTTCTGGGGCTTGTAGATCTTACACACAACCCTGTGAGGTGTAAAGTAATAGCACAATCCACTGTAAGGGATAAACTTTCACATGTTGATCCTACTTCTAGTAAAGTAGTATTCCGAAAGAATTTGAGTTTCTTCTTCATGCCAGACACTGATTGATTTAGGGGTTGTAGGTATAACAGTAAACAGCTCCTCCTCTTACCAAGGTAGATTGTATTTGTTGCTTCTCAGATGGCAGGTGTGATACCTGCCTTGGGGCCTTTGAACTTACTCCTCTAGCGACCTGGAATTCCTTTGCACTAGATGCCAGCATGGTAAGCTCTCTGATTCTTCATGTCTTCCTTCTATATCATGGTCACTGAAGCCATCTTCTTTCCTACCTAAAATGCATTTCTTGAGGCTGGGGATATAGCTCAGTGGAATAAGCGCTTGTCTAGCAAGCGCAGGGTCCTGAGTTCGATCCCCAGTACCACAAAAAAAAAAAAAAAAGCATTTCTTTGCCCCAGTATGTTTCAGTAATTCTAATTGTGGAAAACACAAAGTTAACTTTTTTTGTTTCTCTTATTGTAGTACTGGGGATTAAACCCATGTCCCTGTGTATACCAGGCAAGTGCTGTACCATTGAGCTATATCCCCAGCCCTTCTGGCCTCAAACTTGCAGTCCTCCTGCCTCAGCCTCGCGAGCAGCTGAGATTACAGGTGTGCAGTCCCCCAGTGCCCCCACCGTGAACATGTTAAGAAAACAATTCAGTCCTTATCCCAAGTATTATATCTCCCTCCCATGCTTTGCTTTTTTCTCCTTGACATCGTGTTTCTTTGTAATGTTTTGTTTATTGGTGGTCTCTACCAGTGTGAATGTAAACTTCAGTAGCTCAGGAATGTTTGTAGACCACAGCAAGCCCCAGCACCTACAAAGGTATAGAGTAAGGATAGGATAGTAGATATTTGTTGGATGAATAGTGGATGATGATGGTGAGAGAGGCAAACAAGTATAAATAAAAACCAAACCTCACGCGGAGATGCTTTAAAGGCAGTGACAGATACATTAGAGTGGTAAGAGGAGTGGTTGGCATTTGAAGTAGAGTGGTCAAAGAATGTGATGGTGAGGAGGAGACATCAGTTCTGAGAACAGATGGGAGAAGGAACCAGTCATGTCTCTGGACAGAGGGAAAGGCCTGGAGGAAGAAATAATTTAAAATGTTGCTCTGACTGCTATGTGGTGGAAATAATTGGAAAGCTATTAGTCAAGCTTGGAAGCTCAAACCAGTTTGCAGGCTGTTAGACTGCCTTCTTCGGGCAGGAAAGACCTTTGAGTCAGGTAGCGATAGGGCCAGGTGAGAGACTTGAATGCATGCAGAATATTGTGAATGAAGAGCTAGTGGGATTTATTGATGGATTGAGCAGGGAGTATGTGGGAAAGGAGAGTTGTGAATGACTTCCACTTTTTGCCATTATTGGGTGGTAAGATACAGAAGGCTGAGGGAATAACAAGATGATCTGGCCATCTTTCCTCTCATTTTAGGCCTGGTTACTTTCTGATTGCCCACGTTTCTATGCCTCATGGACATGCTCATATCATTCATGAGTGCCTCCTGTGGGCTAGGTGCTAGGCTAGGTGTTGTGGGTATGAAAAGGATTAAGATGCTCTTAAGGAGTTCAATTAGGACAGATGCAAACATGCAGAGTTGCCAAATATTAAATGAAACAATTTAGGAGCATACAGGTTCTGTGGCATTGATGCTAGACCTGGGTTCCTGATATGTGTTAAATCCTATCACCGTAAGCCCTTCGTTATATGGTTACAAATGTTGTTTTCAGTTTTTGTTTTTTGTTTTTTCTTAAATGTACAGTAAATGTAAAAAGAACTTTAAAAATACAATAAACATCTATGTTTTTACCAGGTAGTTTTAAGAATACCTTTTACTGGCTGGGCATGGTGGCACACGCCTGTGTTCCCAGCACTTGGGAGGCTGAGGCAGGAGGACTGTTGGGAGTTCGAGACCAGCCTGGGCTACAAAGTGAGCTCAGGCCCAGTCTGGACTACACAGCAAGACCCTGTCTCAAAAAGACTACCAAAAAAACCAAAAAAACCCTTTTTGCTTTTTACTTACAGTTTGAGAAAGGTTAGGAGGCGGACAGTGAGAGTAAAAGGCTTGGGAATCACACTGACCTTGCCGAGGAGTGCCGTCCCTCCAGGTTATTTGAGATTAAAATGAGTTGGGGGTTGTACATTGGAATCTCTATAAATAGAACGTAGTAGCATTTTTCCGAAGGAATGATGCTGCTGCTGACTTGAGTACGTGAAGTTAATATTTTTGTCTTATTTTCAACTAGTTTTTCTATTGAAAATTCTATTTTTCATTACAATTAAGCTTCAAAGATGACCTTTTAAAAAAACTTTACATCTTAAATTCCTATATATATTCTTGTCACTTTCCCTTTTTCACTTAAATTTCAGTTAAGGTAACTTTAACATACAGATACGCGTAACAGGGGAGGATTGGAATTGTGCTTCCGCATGTGTAACTTTTTGGCAAGTTGTTATTTAACATCACTTACCTTGTCTACATTTTTCAGGATAGACCATGTAGCATTACAGTGAAATAGGATAGATATCATTCTTATTTTAAACTAGTTGGTTTAAGTGTTCTGAGTCTGCTCACCTATATTCTTACTGTCTAATTTACTTTCTTGAGACGGTCTCACTATGTAGTGCAGATGGGTTTTGAGCTGTCTTATGTAGCCCCAGCTGGCCTCCATCCCATGCAGCTCTGCCTCACCCTCTTGAGTACTGGGGTTATAGGTGTGTACCACCAAGCCCAGTTTATTTACTCTACTGTCTCCCCTCTTCTTCCTCTTCCTCCTCCTCGCCTTCCTTTTACATTTCACAGTTATGAACTAGGTGCTCCCTCCTACCCGCCAAGACTCTCTTGCTTGAAGTAAGCAATCAGCCAACAGATTTTTTAGAGTCTTGAGCTGTATTTCGTGTTGCTGGGGATCAAACCCAGACTGTGGTGTAAGCCAGGGAAGCCTCCAGCATTGTTTCACCCCACACCCTCACAGGTTCTTCTGAAAGATCCTTCGTCATTGCTGGGCAGAGTAGTGAGGAGAAAGGCAACTGCTTGACCAGGGCTGGAGAAAATAGCTGGTGGCAGTCCTCCTCCCCGCTGTGTCCTGATTCCCACCTTGCTCGCCCACCAGACGATGTGACTGACGTTTGTTCTCTGTGGCTCCCTCAGAGCCTACTGAGGCTCTGAAGTCTGATGGTCTTGTAAAAAGACTTAGAAGATCTAATATTCTGTGTTCCCAAGTACTGTATGAGTTGAAATCAGGAAATAGGGCTAAAAGCAGTGCCTTTATTGCAGGCAGCTGGCGGGGTGCTCACTGAAGAGATTAAACATGTTAATTTCAATAAATTTGTGTAAACTAAAAGAAGACTCTTAAACTGGAAGCAAGGTTTATTGATTCCTAAGTACATACCAGATGCTTTGTGTATACCTTGTATCAGTAGGTCTAAGGTAAGAACTTGCCATCTCTCTCCACTTACACATGAGGAAACAGATCCAAAGAAGTTACAATTTTTTGGTAATTGTTGAACATACATTTATTGATCTAGTATTTGCTTGCGCTGGTTTCAACACTGGAGTTAGAGCAGTGAAGAAAACACAGCTATGAAACTTCCTTTCTAGTCTTTATGGCTCTGAGAAAGTAATTTAAAACCTGAGTTTAGGCTTGAGCACTCACCTCTTTTCATTTATTAAACGAACACTTGCCTTACAAGGATGTCTTACAGGACGAAGAGATGCAATGAATGTAGACATTTTTAAGCTGTATGGTATAATATTGCCATATCATGTAGGTGTCCTAATGTGTGAGTGTCTTGATTAGGATCTGGATCAGCGGTGGCCGACCTGTGGCACTCACGCCTCAGCAGGCTGCTTGTATCACTGAAAGCTCTGAAAGGTTCACAATCCCTGGTCTGTATAGTTTCCTTTTCCTTCCCTCCTCCCCACCTCCGTCCTTCTCGCCCCCCCTTGATATGAGGCTACAGTGGCTGCTTGCACCTCTAGAACTGGGAACCTATGTCTCTTTGGAACTTGGCAAGAGTCGTGCACATTTATTTAACTTCCCTCCCTGAAGCTCAGTGAATGGATCATCCAGGCCTCCCACAGCCCCGCTCAAGAAAGAGAAAGAGAAAAGGATTATACTTCTAGAAAAGAGTTACAGCTTCCTAAAATAGACTATAATGAATAACTGCCAAATGCTGTTAAATTTAGACCAAACTGAAGGCTGTCTAGGGCTGACATCCTCCTCTGTATTAGTCAAGGAGCAGATTCATTTGAGAATAAGTTAATTATTTTGGTATTTTAGAAAGGCACGGTTTTTTTTAAAGATACTCATTCTATATTTCTATGTGGTCTACTAGAAAATGATACACAAGGAGATTTTAAATCATCCCTGTTTCAAATACAGCTTTATCATTTTGTTTTTAATAAGCCTGATAGTCATTGTTTATTTTGGTTATTTTTCTGGTACTAGAAATTGAACTCAGGACCTTGCACTTGTGCTGCCGAGCTCTATCCCCAGCCCTAGTCATTGTTTAATGGTGGGTTAGAAGTAAGAGTATCAGCTAAGACTCAAATGCACGCATGATTCACCCATGTTCTCTTTCCTACCCTGGAGAATTAAATCGGAAAAAGGAAGTGGCAGTCATACAGCAAATAAACATTTTGGGCCAGGAGTGGTGGTGCATACCTCAATCCTAGCACTTGGGAGCCTGAAGCAGTTCAAGCCGGCCGGAACTGCATAGTGACACACTGTCTCAAAAAGACAAAAAAAAGGACCTGTTGAGTCATCTTTAAATTGAATGTGGAATTGGAGTATGAGAAAATCTGAAAAATTTAGTCAAAGTATAATTATGCATTACTGAAGTGAGCTTTTGGACAGTGTTTTCAGACATTTTTATATGCATCATATATAATAATTGATGCATTAATACAGTCTTTGAAATCAAGTTTCAACTGATTTGTGGATGGGTGTCTGCTTTTTGCATAATTCCCCCTAACCTCGTTCACTTTACTGGTTCTGTCATTCTTTGTATCTGGAAGTAATCCCCAAATACCCATCAAATGTAGGTATCATCAGTCTATGAAAACCTACACGTCAACATACACGCTCTGGAATACATAACTGGTCCCACCTGGGGAGAGTGGAGCCTCTGTAATGCTATGGCCAATAGTCTGCCACTTTTCAGTGTATGCATTTCCTAAGATAACAGGGCCAGTTCTTCAAATCTTTTTTTTTTAAGGTAAGCTCTTGCTATGTAGCCCAGGCTGGACTTCAACTCATGGCAATCCTCCTGCCTCAGCCTCTTGAGTGTTGAGATTACAGGGGTGTGCCACTACACCCAGCTTCCTTGAATCTTAAAGTACGCTGAAAACCCAAGACTGAGTGGGAAAGTGACTGCCGTGTGGCTATCCATGTGCTTTACCTCTCATGAGATTACAAAAGCTACTCAAGAGCGTATTAACGTAAGTCCTGTACTAAAATAAAAAGATTAGTGTTAAAACTGTCTCAGATTACTTGGTCAGGTGTGGTGGCACAAACCTGCCTCAGGAGCCTGAGGCAGAAGGTTTGCTGTGAGTTTGAGGACACTAACTTTGTCTTTTTTTTTGGTACCAGAAGTCAAACTCAGGACCTTGCACTTGCCAGGCCGGTGCTTGTGCCAGTGAGCTGTATCCCCGGCCCCATATTACACTACCTTTAAAATAAAAATAGCAAGCAGTCTTTTCACTTAGTAAGGATTTTGATGTCTTCCCATAATGGCAGTTCTAGTGGTTTTGCATGAGCTGGTTGTAGGAGCTATTGGTGCTTGCAGAGTTTACTTGTAATACTGCCCTTTTTTGAGGAGAAAGTTCTCTTTGCTAACCTCACAGGAGTTCTCTCCTTGAAAATAATAAAATACGTTTCTATTTTTTGTTCTTTTTTGAGACAGGGTCTCGGTGTGCTCCTGTACTCAGGTGCCCCTCCCTCCTCAGCTCAGGAGTGCCTGGGACCAGAGGCTGGGCCGCTGCTCCCGGCCTCACCTGCATGGGCTTTCAATTCCCATCCGACCTTTAGCCAACTAGCAGACATAGCACAGCAGCAGTTAAATCAGTAAAGCAGCAGAATTGGATTTGCACCGGAGAGTTAACGTCTAGCTGGGTTTTCCCAAATAGCCCCTACTATTATTTTTATTATTTTTGTTAGCACATTTGCATTGCATAATGATTACATGGTAAGGAGTCGATTCCTGTGTGTGGCAATATTTAAGTTCTCTTTTTTGCTCCTTCTCTGTAACCCCCCTCTTGTACTTTTCCAGCATCAGATTCATTTTGTTTTATAAGACCTCATAAAGTTAGTTATCATATGTACAGATTGAAAACAGGGCCAAAGAACATAAAAAACATGGGAGACAATGATACTAAGTCAGAGTACACTTCTAGATACATTGTCTGCACTAGATTACAACATCCTTTTTCGCCCTTTTTACCTATTGCTCTTATTTTGTATTTTATATATATATTGAATTTTTCATATAAAGGGACCATGAGATGTTTATGCTTGTGTGTCTGAGTTACTTCACTTAACATTATGGTCTCAAGATGCATTCCTTTTACTACATGGCTTAAGCTTGTCCTTCTTTATGGCAGAGTAGTACTCTATTATGTATAAATGCCTCTATTATGTATAAATGAATGAACATTTTCTTTGTTCATTCATCTGTTAATGGGCACAGGCTGTTTCCAAGATTTAAGTATTATGAATTGCACTGCTATCAACATGGATGTGCATATATCACTGTGGTATGATGTCTTTAATTCTTTGGGGAAGATTCTTAGAAGGGGAATAGTTGAGTCAAATGGAATTTCTATTTTTAGTCTTGTGGTTGGGTCAGTTTACAGTCCTACCAACAATGGAGAAGGGTTCCTTTTATAGCCTCACTAGTATAATAAAGAAAATAGACTTTTTAGCTGGGCATGCTAGTTGATTTGAGTAATCCCAATACCCTAGGATGCTGGGCAGGAGGGTCTCAAGTTTGAGCACAACCTGAAAAATTTAGTGACTTAGCAAGACCCTGTCTCAAAAAAAAATTTTTTTTTATATCTTGAGGTAGAGCCAGGTATGGTAATACATACCTGTAATCCCAGCACATGGAAGGCTGAGGCAGGAGGATTGCTGTGAATTCTAGGCCAGCCTGGGCTACAAAATGAGTTCAAGGCCAGCGTGAACTGCATAGTGAAACCCTGTCTCAAAAAAGAAAAAAGTGGTTTTTTTTTTACATAGGGTCTCACTATGTAGTTCAAGGTGAACTTGAACTCAAAATGAACCTAGGCTGGCCTTGAACTGTGATCCTTCTGCCTCTGTCTCCTGTGTGCTGCGATTATAGGCATGTGCCACCATGCCTGCACAAAATAAAACATTTAAAGAAGAGGCTGGGGTGTGGGCTCAACCCCCAGTGCTGAGAACAAAATAACTGACTTTTAATCTTTGAGCTCTTTTTTTATATTGCTACCCTTAATCCAGTCAATAAGCCATTAACTGAAATGCATTAAGGGCAAAAGAGAAACACTGAATGTATTAAGAGAAACACTGAATGTATTAAGATAAGCTGAATATAAAAAATGAAGGTGAGGAACAATTAATTATTGGGATTTAAACATATCAGGACTTGGATATCAATTATGAGGTCCAGGTGAGATTAATCAAGAAGTTTTTGTTATAAAATTAAAAAAAAAAGTTTTTGGAGCCAGGTGTGGTATGCACACCTGTAATTCCAGCACTCAGAAGGCTGAGGCAGGAGGATCATTCCAAGTTCAAGACCAGCCTGGGCTACAAAGTGAGCTCACGGCCAGCCTGAACTGCATAGCGAGACCCTGTCTCAAAAAAACCAAAACCATGTTCAAAAGTAAAGAGTAAATGGGATGAGGGGCAGGAGAAAAGGAAGAAAGGGACAAATATGTATGTATATATGTATATGCAGCATAGCTAACATGGTTCCACTATTGACTTATGTCACTTTATGGTAAGGAATAGTTGATGACTGGTTGTTTGACCAATCTTGTATGTCTATATGTGTTTTCCTGAGCATACACTTTGAAGTTATAAATATGTAATACAGCAACCATTATTAATTCCCTGTCACTCTGTTTATGATTCAGTTTTGACTGTACTGTTCTTGTGCTACTTTGTGTCTCTTTGTTAATGTTTTCCTTTTTCTTTTTTTACTTTAAAAAAAATTGTCAAGTTAAATAACTTAGTCTACAGAAAAGTTCCAAATTATCTACTGTAAAGAAAATAAAAGAATAACAAGCAATCCAAGTGTCAAAAAAAAACCCAAAAAGGTTTTGGATAAAGATAAACTCCAAATACGAAATTTGGAGGGGAAAAAAAGATGACAGATAGATGAGAAGAAAGGATTACAGGAGGGAGGATTCTTACTTAGGTTCAAAGATAGTGTTTAAAGTTTCTAGCAACACATATTAGTTAAGCTGATTACAGTATTTTTAAATTGTTTTTAAGAGAGAAGGCTTCCTTTCACTTCAGGTTACCTTATTGACCTTTTAAGGTCAGAATTCCTAGTTCCAGGGCAAGGAATATCCTAAGTAACATTCTAAAATTATCTTGAGTCTTAAGTAACTCTAGTATGTTGATAACGTGGTTTTAAGTTCGAACAAAGGAGACAGTTGAGGATAGTTATTCTTTCTTTGAGTTCCAAGTTATAATGGAACCATCTTGTCTAGGTACACATATCTCAAACATGCAATACCCTAAAAGTTCATAAATAGTAACACAAAAAATAAAAATAGAAAATGATTGTGATTAAATAACAATGGACTGAACCTGCTTAATTCTTCACAAAGTAGTTCAGTGAAGTGTAGACTGATTGTACAGAAGACTTCTTCACTTCCAGAAGGCTTTCACACTGTGACTTTCTCATCAAGAACAGTCTGTCTAGCACCTCTGGAGAAAGTCCTCAAATGGGACACACTAGGCATGGTGTGGCATTCTGTGGCAGTTTCTTTATTGATCTTTTGGACTAATGCAGTGCCATCAGCTACATCTCCACCAGCACTCATGGTCATTAACAGAGAGGTCTTAGTTATAAGAAAATAGTAAAAATGGTGAGTGGCAACTAAGTTGAGATTCACCTCTTTTCTAATATAAAAGGAAACCCTCATTTAGTGTGTGTGTGTGTGTGTGAGTTGATTACTAGCAGGGTAATAAAAGAACAGTATTTCTGAAGTTCTAGCTTTCATTTTTTTGCTGCAGCCTCCTGGTGTAAGGGTTATAGGCATGTGGCACTATGCATGGCAGATAACAATTTAATGAACAGGTTTCCTCATAGAGACTTGGAATTATTCTAAGATGGAAAAACTATAGTTTGTTAGTTTTTTGTGCTGCCTTGGGAGTTCATGTGAGTGACCTATGGTGCTGAATTATTGTTTTAAAAATGGAGTTATTTTTCTTTCTTATATGAATTTAAAGACAATCCCAAGATAAAAGTTAGAAAACGAGAAATAACATCAACTAAAAAAAATATTCAGTAAAAGTAAAGAATGAGTAAAAGTATAAAAACCAATAAGTGAGACATGTTGACACATGTGTATAATCCCAGCACTTGTGAGGCTGAGGCAGGAGGATCACCTGAGTTTGAGGCCAGTCTGGCCTACATAGTAAGTTCAAGGCCAGCCTGAACTACATAGTGAGACCCTGTCTCAAAAAAACCAGTATGAGGTGGGCCTGGTGGCGCACACCTGTAATCACAGCACTTGGGAGGCTGAGGCAGAAGGATCGTTGCGAGTTTGAGGCCAGCCTGGGCTATAAAGTGAGCTCAAGGCCAGCCTGAATTGCATAGCAAAACCCTGTCTCAAGAAGACCAAAAAAAAAACAAAAACAAAAAAAACCCAGTATGTATTCTTTTAATTTCTTTTCCTTTCTTTTGTTCTTTTTTTGGATCTTGCTGTCTAGTATATCTTGCTATCTAGTATGTAGCCCAGAGTGGCCTTCAACTTACAGCAATCCTCCTGTCTCAGGCTCCTGAGTGCTGGGATTATAGTCATATGACAACATAACTGGTTTGATTTTTATTTGGAACCATTAAAAATATGTAAACCTTTCTAGGTTCAAAAGACATACAAAAATAGGTGGTGAGGGCTGGGGATATAGCCCAGTGGCAAAGCACCTGCCTGGCAAGCACGAGGCTCTCCTGAGTTCGATTCCTGGTGCAAAGAAAAAAAAATAGGTGGTGAGTTTTGTTTGGCCTATGAGCTGTAGTGGAACGGGAAAAGGACAAACAGGGTTGTAGCATAAAACTACTAGAAACCCTTTCTACTCAGAACCTCAGAGCGTGGTGTACAGAAGCGGTTTATTAGGATGCAAAGAGCCCTTGGAGACCCAACGGGCTTACTGGTTTTGAGTGTCTGCTTTCCTAATTTCTTAAACTAGTGATGTAGTAGTTTGCCTTTGCCACGTACCAGACTCTCCTCCCAGGGTAGTGGGCTAAAGCAGGAAACGTGATTGTCACCATCCTGTGGTGAGCCTCAGTGCTCTTATCCTCTGGGCTAACCATGCCTGGACGACTGGGTAGGTACTAGAGTCTTATTAAGACAGCCTCTGCTCAAGACATGACCTGGACTGAGGCGGAGCCTTCAGGAGGAACAAGTCTGAGCTTGAATTGTGGATTTCAGGATGTAAGTGCTTTACAAGCCTCAATGTGCTGTTGCATGTGTGCTGCAGTTCCATTCACTAAAACAAGTCACAGGAGTGAATGCTGAGTCAGTATAAGAAGGGATCAGAGATGAAAGATTTCATTCAGAAATGACACAGCCTCTCACAGTGGGTGATGTTTGCTAGGAGCCCAAGGCAGTGCCTGGTACATGCAGCACTCAGTAAATACTAGATTCCTCCTTTACTTATCGGAGACCGCAGTAGAGATGCCAACTGTGGTGCCTCATCATTTTTTTCTAGCTCGTCCTTAATTTTTTCTTTTCTTTTCTTTTTTTTTTTTTTTTTGTCTTTTTGAGACAAGGTCTGACAATGCAGTTCAGGCTGGCTTTGAGCTCATTTTGTAACCCAAGGTGGTTTTGAACTCCAAAAGATCCTCCCGGCTCAGCCTCCCAAGAGTGCTGGGATTATAGGTGTGCACCACCACACCCAGCTTTTTTTTTGTCTTTTTGAGACATAGTTTCGCTCTGCAGTTCACGCTGGCAATGAGCTCACTTTGTAGCCTAGGCTGGCCACCAACACAACGATCCTCCTGTCTCAGCCTCCAAATGCCAGCCAGTTTTCTGATATTATAGTCACCGTTCTTTTGGGATTTTCATTTTGTTTATTTTTATTTTAGTTTTTGTTGTTTGAGACAGGGTTTTACTATACTGTTCAGGCTGCCTTGACCTCCCTGTGTAGCCCAGGCTGGCCTTGAACTCTGCAGTCCTCCTGCCTCAGCTTCCAGAGTGCTGGGATTACAGGTGTGCACCAACACACCTTAGTTACTGTTCTTGAGAGTTTGTCATGTCATTTTAGGGAGATGATTCCAATCAATTTTTGAGAGCTACATATAAATAGTGCACTAAACTCTTTATATTTACTATTTCATTTAATTCCTGCAATAGCTATGTGTGGTAGGTGCTCACATGTCCATTTTAAGGGTGAGTGCATACGCAGAAGTTAATTAAAACTTTCTCAAGGTGAGGAGTGGGAAAATTCCAAGCAAGGCAGTGTTAGAATCACTGTCCTCTGTTTGGGAGGAATAAATGAGTGTGAAAATAGTGATAAAGGATAGCAGTTAGTCAGGGTGATACATTTATTGAACATCAACTAATAAGTTTTCATTTTACTTGGTTACTTCATAATTTTCAATTATGTGTTCTGTTCATTTGAGCACTGTAAATTTCAGATTGCTCAGGCAGGTTTTGAAGCATTCCCTCTGATAGCAAGCCAGGTCACATTGGTGAGTGTTTCAGAGTCAGCATTTTCTTCTGACCATTGGCTTGAAGGGAAAAAAACTGCAATAAACAGGCTGCCCTGCTGTTTGCATTTCTGCCATCGCACTTCTCAGAGGCCGTCTTACCTGTGCTTTGCGGTGTTTAAGCACATGAAGGAATGCTGTCTAGTGGCAAGAAGAGGTGAATACGGGCCTGCAGAAAAGTAAGAGTTTTATTTATAGTTTCTCTATCTTTTGACTTATTATCCAGGGATGAAAAACGCAGTTGCCTATGAAGGTGATAGGGGATGTTCTGATTAAATACTTTACAGTATACACAAGACAAATTTTATATAATTTATTTAGTGACTATTGTGTGCTCATCTCTGATGTGAGAAACTGAAAATATTTAAATAAGGACAAAATATATGATAGATATTGGGAAGAGGAGCAAGAGAGGGTGAGGGGGAAAGGAAAGAAGAGGTGAGAAAAAAAGAATTGAAGGAAAAGATGGAAACAAAGCTTTTGTAAGGTGGGTGTGGTGACACCTGTAACCCTAGCAGGAGGGAGGCTGAAGCAGAAGGATTGTTGCAAGGTCAAGGCCAGCCTGGGCTACAAAGTGAGTTCAAGGCCAGTCTGGACTGCATAGCAAGACCCTGTCTCAAAACGACAAAAAAAAAAAAAAAAAAAAGCTTTTGTAAATAAGCAGGGAAAGGGGGGTTAAAGGGAGGAGAGGGAAATGGGGAAAAAAGAAGCAGGATGTATCCCGTATAGGTGCAAATTCTCTATGACGATTGTAATCATACTGCGTACCAAGCACTGTTACGGTGTTGGGAAGGCAGTCAGTACAGTGAGAGCTTGGGACTTGCATTCTAATGTAAGGAGATAAACACAAAAGGTAATTTAAGATGTTTAAAGAAAATAAAACTTGATGGGATAGGGTCTTACCTTTTCTTTAGTTAAAGCTAATTAAACTATTTTCTCTGAAAAGCACTACTAGATTTAATAGGATAAGCAGGTAAATAACACTGAATTTGTTCTCAAGCATTATTAGTAGTGGGGATAGAATTTGCAGAACAAGGATAAATATAACACACGAATAACTGATACAGGAGGTACTAAGAAATAAGAGGACAGAGATTAGTCTTATTTGGGTAGTGATTAAATCATTAATATTCAAGTAAAAAAATAAAGGGTTCTGTAACTAGGATAAAGGGTTGTTTAGCTCTGCATTAATGATCTGTTACAGCTGTGGGTAGGGATGTAGCTCAGTGGTAGAATGCTGGCCTGATGTGTGCAAAGCCTTGAGTTTGAGTACTGCAAAAAATGTGCCACTAATCAATAATTGGGACCTCATCCTACTGAAAAGTTTTTGTACATCTAAAGAAATCACCAGCAAAGTAAAAAGAAAACCCACAAATTGGGAAAAAATCCTAGCTGGCTGTCCTTCAGACAAAGGTCTTCTATCTAGAACATACAAAGAATTAAAAAACATGTATCTGTCCAAATTCAAAGACCCAATCCAGAAATG
>PVLD010027585.1:0-20544 GCA_004027595.1 Dinomys branickii | reverse complement strand
TGACTAAATTTGCATGTCTGTATATGGGTCCATACATCTACAATTCGAAGATATCAATGGATAAAACAACAACTACTGTTGAGACCATATCACCTTGTCTATAGATTAGTTGTGATTGTACTATTTTCTATGATAATGGGTGTCTGTTTGTCAATATGTTTTTGTACTTTTATGTTTCTAAAATAAAAAAAAATATATGACAATATGGAAAACTTTTCAGTAATATTAGAAGTGAAAAAAGGCTACTGTTATCAGTGGTTTTTGACATTGCCCTTGAAATGCTTGGTACTATAAGAAGATAAAATTAACAAGTGAAAATCAAAGGAGAAACAAGTGTTGATTCTTTAAATATCTAAACATAATCTCAAATCTAGAAAATTCGAGAGAACCTACTACCTTAATAAGAGAATTTAGACAAACTAGTAAGTACAAGGACAAGGTAAATGTTTAAAAAGTCAATGAAGATTATAAATTGATACCTGGATCAACTGCAATTGCATCAAAAAGTTTCCATAGGTAACAGTCTAATGACAGAGAGGCAGGATAGAAGAAATAAATAATACAAAGTAGACAAAGAAATCACACTGAAAATTAGAATTTTTAGAAGACTACCATTTCCCAGAGCCATCTGAGTTCTTACACAAGGTGATTCATACCAGCATTTCCTTAGTGAAATGTAGCCTCCCTTCCTTCCAATCCTATCACTTCTGAAATTTCTCATAAATACTCTCAGGCCATAAATTGATTTAACTGAGAAAGCAAGGAGCAGAAGCATGATCCTAAGTAAAAGCGACAGATAGCGAGATTTCCAAAGATTCTCAAAGGATGCTTAAATTATCCATCTATAAAAAACAAACCAAACAAACAGAAAAACCCAACTAGGTTCATATTTGTAATATAGGCCAGTTCCCTTCAGGGTAGGAGGAGGGGAGTGGGCCACATTTTTCTGTGGTTTCCAGGGGGAAGGACTAAAGAACATCCATATAAAGTATCATTGCAACTATTTATAGATCAGAGACACTACTTTGAAGCTGCAAGGGCTTTTTTATTTGGTAAAGTTATAATTTAATTTTATGACACATATGAGAATTCAAAAGAAAAATAGAGAATAAGATATTTGTGAACAGTATTCAAAGTTACATGATTAAACAAAATATTTCACAGGAAAGCTTAGCACACTGATTCCCTGATCATGCAGTCAGCAAAAATTTCTTAAGAACTAGAGAAACGTCTCAAACATAAAGGAAAAACAATAATATAGTGAATAAAGTAAAATTTAAGAATTGTTCCTCCTTTGAACAAGTATCAAGAGAATGAAATTCAACTCTCATAAAGGTAAAAAACATTTGCATGTGTATAGTTTTTAAAGAATCTCAATAAACTAATAAAAATCATACAAACAGAATAGATTGAAGACTTACACAACCGCCTCACCTAGGAAATGAGCAGTGGACATATAACTGTGCTCTATGCCAGTCATTCAAGAAAATTCAATTCAACCTGCAATGAAATATTATGACGTGATAACCACAGGGGCTAAACGTTGAAAGGAGAAGAGTGACAATAAAGTGTTAGCACAAATAGAACAAACAAAACAACACACACAGCTAATGGAGTTTTTCTGATCAGTGAAAGCAAAAATTCCCTTGTCTCTAGGATGGGCCAAGTGGTTATGGCCCCAGGGTAGTTTCCACGTAGAACACAGAGAACTGACCAGGTATTTTTACTGTGTACTGACGTGTCAAAGAGAAATGAGGTCCTGAAAAACAAGATGCTTCTAGGTCGATCTGGCTCAGGGAGAGATTCTTTTACATAACAATATTATGACTCCTGAAAGTAGAGAATGTTTTGTTCCTTATCTCTGTACTATTACTATAGGGGAAAATATAACTCCCCAAAATATGACATTTGCTAGATGTCTAATATACTGTTAATGTCCCCTGAAATGAAGCATGAATTCTGATGGACAAAGGAGATTAAGAGTAGGAAAGTTTTATTGAGTGATAGGAATAGCTCCTGAGAGACAGGAGGGGTCCCACAAGAGGGTTGCCACCAAGGTCCTTTGTCAGTAACTTGTATAACAAAGTCACAACATGGTTACAATGTGAGTCAAATAGCCATCAACCTACAGGATTATAAGTATTAGCTTAGCTAATATTGGTCCAGTAGGTAAGAGGGTCTCATAGCAAGGGTGCATGGAAAGAACAAAAACATTGTGGGGAAGAGATGGGTCCAATGCTCTGGTCACCCACCTAGGCAACCATGCCTATCTAGACTTCCTGGACCCGTTGATAACAATTCCAAGATGCTGGTTATCCTTTAGGGAGGTATGGAGGCCTGATCACTGGGTCTTTCTCATTGCATCTTCTTCAGGTATGCCTCCAGTGACACTTCTGACTTCTTTATCTTTTCCTGCTGACCTCCTTGACACCTTTTCTTGGTTCTTTGCTGAGACAAAATACCCAACACCCAAAACTAAGGAAGAAAATGTTTATTTAGATCACAGTTTGTGGAGGTTTCAGTCTGTCATCAGCTGGCTTCAAGGCAGGGTGGCATGGCACAAAGGTAGCAGTCCAAAGTGGCCGAAGACAGAAAAGCAACAAGAGCAAAATGGGGAGAGAGTAAGACTTTTTCCTCTCTTATATTGTAAGCGGGCTGCCCATCCTTCAGCAAAGTTGTAGCACTCACACCATATCTGTGCCCTCCTCTTGCACAGGATGAGGATGTTTACAAAGTGAGAACCCTGGACCCCGCTGAGTCACTTAGTTAAATGTCTAAAGTTCTCAGGTTGACACAATGTATCAACCACTACAACCCCTTAGTCCCTTTCTGACTATATATTAATTTCTATCAAATTTATCTGCTTACAATACTATAATGTGTCCAGCTCCTCAGATATGACAATTGACCTATCTCTCCTCAAGTAACCTCAGGAGTAGGTACCACGCAAACTCAGGAGTAGGTACCACGCAAAGGAGTCCAGCAGACTCATTTTCTGAGAGTTCTTCAATTAAAAAATATATTTCTGATCCAGAACATCCTATGTGCATATTCAGGAAGCAATTAATAAAGGTGAATGTTAAAAGCTACTGACCACTATTGGAAATCTTCTTCCCTTGGAAGTGGTAAAAACACTATTAAAATTCTGGCGAGACTGTCAAAGGGGTAATCATATATTTAAAATATAACATAAGTATTTTAATAAATTTTATTTTTATCATTGGTGATTATAAATAAAATTGTACTCATATTTTAATGAGAAAGCGGAATTATTCTCTCTCTGAAACATCCCTGCCTATTTCTTCTTTCTTTCGTTCTCTTTCTTCTTTAAAACCTGATTTTACTTTAGTTCATATTATATGGTTAGTTGTTTGTGTGAGTAAGTCAGGAGCAGTGGCAGGAAAGGGCTTTACTTTTATAATGTTCGTATCCTTGCTACATAAGGTTAAGTTATTCCTGAAAGAAACTCAAAATGCAATTGTAACTGATTTCTAGGCTGAGGGCAGAAGCAAGCACTTGATTAAACACTTAAATCAGATGGTTCCATTGTGACATTTCATTTCTCTGCATAATTTGTTTTACAAAGATCATTGCCAAATGGTCCTATTTTCCAACAATGTACATGATTATTGTGAATTTTCATGAAATTGAGGACTTAAAAGCATTTTATTCAGCATAAAATATTGTACAAGTACATGGTTGTAGTGTTAGTTTATAGTTTCAGATTCTAGAATTAAATTTTCCTGGAATTTAAGATTGGAGAAACAAATAAAAACAATATTCTAATATTTTCTGGGCTGAAAACTATCTTTCCTTGAAAACATGTAAATTTGATTGAGAGTATTTTCCTATGGATTTTGTTATAGGATATCTAAGACAGGAACAGACCCACTTCCTAAATGTCTGTCATTTATTATCTTTGTCTGACAACGAGTGTGAAACACTTTGAAGCAAGGTGACTAACCACAGTGCATGAAGTCTCTGGCCTTATTTATAATAGATTATAATAGTCATACCTGAGATGTTAATAAAAAATGAACCCTGAGCAAGAAAAGACTGTGTGGACTTAAAGTCTCTCCAAGGAACAATTATATTCCTAGATGTATTTTCCTAACTCAAACAGACAGGCCTCCTATTCCCTGACCTTTTCGTGTATTAAATGTTTTCTTTAGAGCTTATGAATGTAAGATATTCTGAACTTAAATCAAACATAGTTGTGCTTAAGGGTGAAGTGCTAAGTTGAAATAAGATGACTGCAGATAAATGCAGAGCTAACATCTCTAAACACCAGAGTCTTTACCCTCTCTGTTCAAACCGCAGAGCGACACATATGCACTCCCAGAAACTGTGTTCAAGAATTCTCTCTGCAAGGGCTGGGGATGCAGCTCAGTGGCCAAGTGCCTGCCTGGCAAGCAAAAGGTCCTGAGTGTGTTTCCTGGTACCCCCCCCAAAAAAAACTGACATATTTAACTTCATGAACAAAAACCCAATATACATGAGAAACACTTCAAAGAATCAAAACTGGGATCTCATCTTTTGAAAAGCTTTTGCGCATCAAAAGAAATCACCAACAGAGTGAAAGCAATCCACACAGTGTGAAAAAATTTTAGTTAACTGTCCCTCAGACAAAGAACTTATATCTAGAAGGTATAAAGAACTGAAAAAAAATCAGACCTCCCAAATTCAAAGACCCAGTTCAAAAGTGGGCATCTGAGATGAACACACACTTCTCAGATGAAGAAATGCAAATAGAAAATAAATATATAAAAAATGTCCAACATTATTGGCCATTCAACAGATGCAAGTTAAAACAACACTGAAAATCCATCTCACCCCACAAGAATGGCTATCATCAAGAAAACAACCAGTAACAAATGCTGGAGAGACTGTGGGGGAAGGGTAATCCTTCCTTCTTCATTGTTGGTGGGAGTATAGACTGGCGCAAGCCATGTGGAAATCTGTGTGGAGATTCCTCAAAAAAACTAGGGTTAGAGGTCCCATTTACCTCCAACTATTCCTCTTTGAGATATTTTCCCAAGAGAATTAAAAAGTCATACCACAGTGATATATGTGCACCCATGTTTACAGCAGCATAATTTGTCATAGGCAAAGCTTGGAAGCAACAAAAATGCCCATCTCCCAAGGAATGGATAAAAAAGATGTGACATTTTTATACAATGGAGTAGTACTCAGCTATAAAGAAGGATAAATTTGAAACATTTATAGGGAAATGAATGCAAATTGAGAACATACTCATAAGTGAAATAAATCAGTCTCACATGTGTAAACATTGTGTTGTCTCCCTAGTGTAAGAAGCTGAAAGTGTAAATAAGATCCAAAAGTTACAACAGATATTGTGAAATGAGAAGAAACTGCTCAAAAGGAAAGAGCAATTGGAATGAGGGAAAGGAGAAAAGAAGGAAGGGAAAAGCCAAAAAAACATATATATCTATATATGTGTGTGTGTGTGTGTGTGTGTGTGTGTGTGTGTGTGTATATATATATATCAGTTAAGGTAGTTATACTACTAATTGCTATTATGTCATTGAAAAAGAAAGATTTATGCCTATATCTTCTGACCATATTTCATCCCTATATCCTGTAACATGAGCAACTTGTTTGAAGATAGCAATATGCAAGGTGCCAATCACTGTCACTCTCCTACAATCTTGTTTTGAAATTTTATACCATTTCTTTATTTTAGAAAAAGAATTATCTCTGCAGAGACTAGCCTAAGAGAAAGACCAATTCTTATTGCCATTAGGTCACAAAAAATATATATGTATCCTTCATCTGGACTCTGCATAGGGGAGGGTAACAATTGTTTAAATCTGACAGTTCTTGTTAGCATCTCATTCTAAAATATCATTGGATAGTCACAGATCATACATTTGAACAAGGTCTTCAGTTTGGAGAGGGGATCACTAAATGAAATAAGGGAAATAGGTTTGTATCCTGGATGCAATACAAGTGAGGGATAGAAGAAAGTCTATTGACTATTGACTTCTGCCTGCTATATGATCAACTGTTTCTCTTCAGCAAAGCCCTTCTGCCATGCTACCCTGTCTTGGAACCAGCCACCTGTGTACTGAAACCTCTACAGCTGTGAATCAGATTAAAGCTTTCCTCCTTTAACTTGTGGGTGTCAGTTATTTTGTCTAATCAACAAGAAAGTAACTAAGACATATTTTGGTACCAAGAGTGGGGTTGTTGCTATTTCACTACCTGACCATGTGGTTTAGAAGCTTTGGGAACTGGCTCAGCAGGGAGATTAGAAAGAATTGGAGATGCTGGCTGGAGAAGCAACTCCAGAATTCTGTGAGGCAAGCTTACTGGGAGATTCTTGCCAAAGCTCAGAAACCTAGAATATTGCCTTCAATGCAGTTGAAAGTGACCAGGCTCAAGAGGTTCAATTGGGAAGAAAGATAATATTAGCAGTTGGATGCCAGGCCAAGTGTGCTATCCTCTGGTAGAAAATTTGTTTGCATTTTGCTCATTTCCAGAGACTTTGCATCAGACTAAGAGTAATTAATGTGACAGAAGAAATTCTAAGATAGTCAAATGTTGAGGCAATTGAATGGCTGTTATTGAGGGATTTTACCCAGATCTGTGTTGAGAATCAAGAGTAAAGGCCCAGCAGAATGTCAGAGTTTTCAGTTGACAACAAGAAATGGTCCAGTAAAGTTATGGTGTGCATAGATGAAATAAAGGAAAATTTTATTCCTGAGAATATTAGCAATGAAAACTCAACAGCCTCTGAACTAAACAGGAGAAAAGGCCTGAGGACATCATAAGACCCAACAGGACTCCACCCTTTGCAGCCTCAAAGACGAAAGACTTTGAGAAGAGAGTCCCTGAGCACCGTGTTCCAGAATGAAGGAGACAAAGGGGACCAGTTCCTCAGGATTGTATTCACAGAAGTCAGCCATCTAAGCCCTTCACCTTCACAGATGAGAAAGAAGCCTGGTTACTGCTGCAGCTGGTGGCAGACATTGGCATCATCCACTTGGTACTGGTTTTAGGTGAATGTAGAATGCAAGAACTGTAGGGTCAGGAATGGTTTCACCTGCATTTTAGAAGAATGCATGGAGGCCAGGCAGTATGCAATTTAGAGGGCAGGGTGTGAAGCTCTGAATGTGAAGCTAAAAGTTCAGCGGAGATCCCATAAAGTTTATGAAATCAGGAATGTGAATCCTCTGAAGAAAATCCCAAAGAGTGAGCAAAGCCAGCTCAAGAAAGAAGACAGGAGGCTTCGCCACCAGCAGTGGTCCCATTAGCCACCTAAGCCCTTTAGAGTTCACATCTTGCTATAGGCCTCCTCCCCAACCTGGACATGAGCTGTGAGATTTATGTGTACTCTATTGAATTTTGGTCTTGCTTTGGTCTTGTTCCTGTCTATAATTCTCTTTTTGCCCTTTGTAATGGAATGTTTATTTTGTGCCATTGAATATTGGAAATATTTAACTTTCTTGTCATTGTTACAGAGGCTCACAGCTAAGAATGTGCCTTAAATCTCAGAGAATTGGAGACTTGGACTTTTCAGCAAGGCCAAAACTTCTAGGACTTTGGTATCCTTAAAGATGGACTAAATGCATTTTGCATAAAGAGACACACATGTGTTTTTGGAGGCCAGTGGGAAAGTGTTATGGCTTACATGTAGATGTCCCCTACAGCTTCCTGTGATCATATGCATGGCACTGGAGAAGTACTTGGGACGTAGGTATGTGATATTGGATTAATGGTGTGTGATATGGATACTGTCTACTCGTTTAACTTAAGGTACGGTTAATGGGAAGCCCCACACTGGATGTGGGTGTCATCAAGGAAAGACAGAAGAAAGTCTGCTGCCTTCTGCCTGCACACCATGAACTGCTTCTCCTCTGCCATGCTGCTCTGCCTTGGAGCTAGCTGACTATGGACTGAAATCTCTAAAAACTATGACCTAAAAAAACCCTTCCTCCTTTCATCTGTGGATGTTGGGTGGTTGGCCCCAGCAATGAGAAAGTAATTAAGACACAAGTGATTAACGCCTTGTCTTGGTTACTTTTCTCTCGTTGTTGGGACAAAATACCCAATGCCAAAAATTAAGGAAGGAAGGTTTATTAAGCTCACAGTTTGTGAAGGTTTCAGTTCATACTAGGCTGGCTCCAAGGCAGAGTGGCACATGGCAGAGGGCAACAGTTCATGGCAGTGGAAAAGAGCAAAAGCAGTAAGAGCAAAAGGGAGGAGCAGTGGCAAGCAGTGTCTTTCCCTCCCTTATATTGTATGCAAACTACCCACTCCAGGGGCAGGTGTAGCATTCATACCCATAATCCCAGCATTGGACCATGGATCAATCAAAAATCTAGAAGCCTGCCCAATGACTGCATGAGGATTTGGGGGGACATGCAGACACAGACCATCACACACCTCTTAAATATCCATATAGTTATCTATTTACTTGACCCAATTGAAAAGTGGATTTCAAAGCCCTCTACTTGGCACTAGTACTAGAAAATACACTTTCATCTTAAAAGGTTCAAAGGTTCAAAATCCTTCTTTGATGTGAATGAACTATCTCTAAGCAAAGGAACTTGGAAAAAACTTGCAATGAGAGAAACATCAAAATTATTCATGAATATGTCTATTTCATGAATTTTACTACATCGCTGAGCATAATACAGACTATTTGATAGACTATAAGGATTCTAGATGATTGACCTTTGTTGCTCTTATGTAAAATTAGTATGCATTTAGTCTTGATTTTGGAGTTTCATGATTCCATAAAAAAATTTGTCTTAAGAAATGTAACATACATCACCCATTCCCTACCACATAATATCATTTATGACTTCAACAGTTTGTCTCAAATTTATTGTATTATTTAAGGTTTTACATATGACTTGGATCACATACTAGCTGACAAATCCCTGTCTGGTTTTTGTAAACTAAGCTAGAGATCCAAAAATTTCATAGTGTTTAAGTCATCATTTTTTAAAAAATTTTATTCACATGCCTGCAGGAAAAAAAAAAATTGCCAGCTACTCCTCAGAGGATCTGTATCTGGAATGTATAAAAAAGTGAAAAACAGTCAATCCTCTAAATAAATGTGTAATTCATTTGAATCTACAGCCCTAATAGCCATGAGAGCCAACGGTTGAATTCCCAACTCCCCACCTGAGGTTGAGAGCCTGGAAACTGGGAGGGGGCCATGCACTGGTGTTTTAAATCAGAAACAAAAGGCCATGATGCAGAAGCTGTGATGTCCAATTGCAGAAGAGAATGCAATGCATGCCCCAGCAGAAAGAGAGAGAGAGAGAGGTGAAAACAAAGACAGACAGACAGACAAGAAAGGCTTAGTTCATCTCTTCTCCTTTGTTTTTCTTCTGTTTAGGTCCTCAATGGATTGCAAAGTGCCCACTCACATTAAGAGGATAGATTGTATTTAACCAGTTTACTGATTAAAATTCTAATCTCTTCCATAAGCACCTCCACAGATGTATTCAAAAACTTTAGTGCCTATTTAAAGATCCCTTACCCCAAACGATTTGACACACAAAATTAACCATCATAATTATCATATCTATTATCTTCACCAAAATCTTATGCAACAAACATTTTTCTTTTTACATTCATATTGTCATGGTTACTATTTTTCTAACCAGCTTCACTAAACATTTGGCATCAAACTACATGGAATACCTTTTCTCCATATCCTTCTGTATATCTTAATATTGACTCAATCTTTTGGATTTTTTTCTGACTTTACATGCATTAGGTTTTTTTTCCATTTATGTGCTTTTTTAAGCTAAAATCATTGCCAACTATTTTCCAACTCCTCCGTTATGTGGCTTATACACTACATTTATGATTTTTCTAAAATGTTAAACTATTTTGCATTGCAGAAGAAAAATTTTATAAGGTTTTCTGTTGTCTCTAGACTAAAGTATAAATGGCCTACCATATAATAGCAAATTCACAATCACAAATTTCTTGTCTAGTCCTCCAATCTCTTATAGTATATGGAACAAGCACCCAGCCTCTCATTTTTTATGTTAAAAAATTATAATGAACTCAAGGAGCTCCTTTGTTATCCTGAGTACTTTCATACTGTAACCTGGGTTAAAGGAGAAAGGCACAGGGATCTTTAAGAGTCTTGGACTTGGTGGCCAGCTCTGTGGTTCGAGTTAAGGCTCCAATACTGAAACCTGATAACAAAGACTGGTACTCATTTTGCTTCTCATAACTTGTTTAAAATTTCAGTTGGATGATGAGTTCTTATAAGAATATTAAATGCTAAATCATAGCCATTATTATTGCCCCTGGTTCTAGAATTACATATTCCTCAATAAAAGAAAAAGCAGCATTCTCTAGAGAACTTTCTGATCGGCATTTCTGGCAATGGTGCAGACTTCGATCACCAGCTTGATGTCTTCTGAGCATGGCAGAGACTGGAAAGTGGAAAGCAAGGCGATGGTCCTCGGGAGCATTAGCACAGGAGCTGTCTGTAGTGTCCTTACTGAACAGAGACCAGGGCAAATAAAACCAGGTCAGTTTGTGAGTCTGGTGGAACAAGACCGTGTTGTGCCCTTGCCTTATTCTAGGACAAAGAAAGCACCCTGCCTCAGTAAAATAACAAGCTCTTTATGTGTCTAAAATGAATGACTGCTGTTTGCAAAGCTTGCCCCAAGTGCTCACGTACAGCTCCTGGATATGAACTAGTGTGAGTTCCAGTTGCTCCGTGGCTCTCACTTTTCACAGCCTGAATCCTAAACTCTCCTTCCAGTCACCTACCACTTATTCTTCCTGCCTAGATGCTCCTTCAGATGCACGATCCCCCATCACAGAAGATCGAGCCACTCAACTGAGCAGTCAGATACATGCAGTGGCCTCTGCACACTGAACTTGAGGAAGACTTCATGCCTTCCACACCAAATCAGTTACTGCATCTTAAATATTTCCTTAGGAAATTTCAGGTATTCTTAGTTTTTACATGGGCATCATAGTACCTGGTGTATTTTATGTCCCTTTATTTTCTAAATTATGAATCTTTAATAAGATCTTCCAGACTCAGAGTTTGACTTCTTTGCCATACAGTTGATTTTATGTTCACTTGAGTAGATTAAGTGATTTGGAAAGACAGTTTAAAAATAGGCCTGAAAACAGGTTTGACTGGTGGTAAAGGTTTGTAATCCCAACCCTCTGGGAGGCTGAATCAAGAGACTTGCAAGTTTGGGTGCAGCCTGGGAAGTTTAGGAATTATGTCAAAAATAAAAAATAAATAAACAAATAAAAAGTGATCTAGGAATGCAAATCAATGTGAAAGCCTTGAGCTCAATACCTAGTACTGGAAGAAATAAAAAACCTTAAAACCTCTAAATTACTAGCTAGTAGCAAGCAATCCAGTTGTGAATCAGAGAAGACAGATGCAGACTACTGGTACCAAAGCAGATTAATAAAATACAAAGAACACAGAATGTTGAGATGCTCAGGAGAATGTGTGTTTAAATGCTACATGGTGGAATTTAAACAACATTAGGAACGGCACAAAGCAACAGAGTCTAATGATTAGGGGCAGAAGCATAGTTTTTAGTGAGACAAAAATGACCCCAATTTTAAGGTTTATTAACTTTTATAAATTCAGTGTACAATCACATTATTAGGAGGAGAGCAATAAAGTAACATGAATGCAAAGTCCAAAGGAAGTGCGGAGTTAATACATCTAGCCAAGTCGCCATGTAGATACATCTCTTACGTGACTGTTACTGTGCCGCAGTGAAACTTTTACTTAGGTTAGAGAACAACAACCAAAACTTGTCAAGTTGGTTTCAAAGCTACTTATCGGGGCTGGGGAGATAGCTCAGCGGAATAAGCGCCTGCCTAGCAAGCGCAGGGTCCTGAGTTCGATCCCCAGTACCGCAAAAAATAAATAAATAAATAAATAAAAAACAAAGCTACTTATCAATACAAGAAGGAATATAGCAAATAGGAAACAGATTCTGTTAAAAAAAAAAAGATAAACTTAAAAACAAACAAAAATCTAAGAAGAGTTTGTGTATAAGAGAAGACTGAATAATGTGAATCCCTGGAGAGAAATAGGAAACACGCAGTCGCTGGTTATACAGACAACTAGTTACTGCATATGAGGAGAGCGGAGAGTGTAGGAGGTCTATGTGAGGTTATTTCTGAGAAAATACTGTTCTCGTAGGACAGCCAGGTTGCGAGAGAAATAAGGATGAATGTTGTTCTGTGAAGAACTAACTTACAGCATTTTTGCCTTAGAGAAGACCCAAGAAAAGGAGGGTCATCAAGCAAGCGAAGAGAAGGGGGATGTATGGAAATATGGCTATGAATGACACTACGCGACGCTATTGCCTGGAACTGGCTGGAAAATTTTCCACTTTGCAGAGACAGTGATCCTCACTAGTAAGAGTTTAAGTGTGAGGTCACATAGCTCAATCGCGTATACAAGACAAAGATGTCAGGTGGGGCTAATGGCTGTCCCAGCTACAGTCCTGCTAAGGAATGTTTCGGAGACCATTAAAGTGGTAGAATTGTAGTATGAATTGATATATCAACTCTGAGTATTGCTGCAGAGATGGTCCAAAAATGAGCTCAGGGCTTCACAGACACATAGTCAGTCTATGGATGAGCGGTTATTAAGTATGAACTACTAATTCGGTCAAATTTGCCTCCAAATAAAATTCTGTAAAAAGAAATACTTGAAAACTAAGAGAAAAAATCTTCTTTCCAGGTTTAAAGAATAAGATATAATTTGTTATAATTTTTAAATTCTAATGAGTTAATCAACAAAGTTAAATGTTTGAACAACTTAGTATGTTGCCAAGAAAATAAATTATTATTGTTAATATATTAACAAGATATTGTTCTAAATATATTAGCAATATATATTGCTAATAACTTATCTAAATATGTACATATAAATTTTCAAGCATTATTTTAAGTATGTAACTGCTTTGTTTTAACATAAGCTTTATTCATGCTAAATACATATTTTTCTTTGAACAATGTCTAACATATAATATGAATACTTATAGATTAATTAATCTAATTGTAAAATAATCATAGATAATTTACCATAGTAAGTACAAAGTCTTAAAGAATTGTCCTCTGCATTCCTATAAAGTTTTTATCTGTGCACTTCAAATAGTTGACTATTGAGAAATTAAGAGATTATAATGGAGATTAGAATACACAGCTTTGCAAAGAAAAGCTTGAGTTCACATTTTCATTAAACACAACATTATTGTTTCTAAAGAGCATTTACTTAGTCTAATGATAAATTTTTCTGAATACAAGAATTATTTTCTTTCGCTGAGGATATAACTCAATGGCACAAGCGTGTACTTGGCAAGCGTAAAGTCCTGAGTTCAGTTTCCCATACCAAAAATAATTTGTACCTTTAAGAATTAATTTCTTGGTGCAAGTTCTATTTCATTTTGAAATAATATAGGACTGTTCAAAGAGTGGAAAACTTGTTCCTTATCTGTAATCAAAATATGATTTGATGTTATGTATTTATATATAGTCTTTAAGAATAATTCAGGGCTTGAGTTGTGTTTAGATATCAGAATATCTTAATAAGTAAGAATATAAATACAATTTTCAATACTCAACATTTATTATTATACACACCATTTGTGCCATTGGTCTCACCCTAGCTCTGTAAGATGACATTTGGCTCCTGGAGTGACGGTATTTGCTATGAAGTCAATGCGTTATCTGAACAGTCACAGACAATTTAACATTCTCAGAATAGAACATTTTTACTGTTGCTATAAAAGATCAAAATTAAATTCCCCATGGGGATTTTTAACTGTCATATGAGGATATACAAAGGTAATTTTCTCACAAAAGGGACTGCAAAAGTGAAGCTGAAATTTCACTTTGATTATGACAGATGTTGCAGAGACAAAAGATGAATTCTAAATGAGTCTTGGATAATTTCATTAAAATTTCACTTGTTGCAGTATTAGAAATGTCTGTAGTAATGATATGAAAAGAGGAAATATATATTCACACAAATATCTTATTGTATAAAAATTAAAGCCTACTTTACATTTTACTAGCTAATTGCATTTCCTTGTTGGCAATAATGGTACAATATCAGCTGATTATCAATCAACATGAATGTATGAATCAATATGAACTAATTCAAGGCAATGTGGACATTTATTGGTTTTTTCATTAAAGGCTTTAACGTAATTTAGACTAGGCATTTTCTAAACAAAATGTGTCAAGTTTTCTTTCTCATAAATATGCTTCGCTTTTGATTTATTGTGAGGTTTTCGATCTTTCATTCACCAGAAATGACTCTAACACTGTAATCTTCCAGCTTTTCAAGAATCATAGAGATTGCCTATTGACATACGTACAGTTCTCTGAGAATTAGAAGAACTCCAGTCACCTCTGAAAAGGAAGAATCTGAGAGGAACTGCAAAATCATCTGGGAGGTTGATTCCACTGTCACAATTACTGTTGCTGCCTTTTCCTGGTGTCCGCACAAAGACCTGTTCAGATGATACTGCATCAACCTTCCAGCCATAAGTAAGGCAGAAAGCACAAAGCTTAGCTACAACTAAGAAGTGATAATTACTCAGTTCAAATATCCAGTGTATTGGTTATTCTCCAAAGTCTTTAATAAAAATCCTTTAGTTACAACAACACTACGTACCTAGATCAGGTAGTAATAGATAGGTGTAATCAATCAATTATATGCAATTACTACAGAGTAAAATTTCCAAATTTAAATTGATATCATGTGTAATAGCACATTTTTTGTAAAGTACCATCCAAATGGTATTTTTCAAAGATTCCAAAAAAAACCCATCCAGACAATATCTCCCTTCTTACCATTTTTCTTTTTACTTGAAGACATCAAATATATTAATAACATTCATAGAAGAATAAAATTAAGGACTCTCACAAAAGCATGAAACATTAGATTTATTAGCTTGCTGTAGGAAGAGAAAATAATCATGAACTATAGTGTGTCTGTGAAGAATTGAAATGGTTTGACTCTTGCAAGAGATTAAGAAAGTTGCAGTGAAGCACCAGTCTGCACAGTTTCTCAAGGCAGAAACATCCTCCTACAGAACAGAAGCTTTCTATCTTGCAGAGTGTAACTTTCATAGTCACTAGCATAATTTTCAGACACTAGTAGTTAAAAGCAAAGTAAAAACTTTCACTCTAAAATCAAGAACAAGACGGGGATGTCCACCATCAGCACTCTTATTCAATATAATTTCATAAACATTGGCTGGAGCAATTAGACAAGAGGAAGAAATAAAAGGAATAAGGTTAGAAAAGGAAGAAGTTAAATTATGATTATTCATGGATAGTACGATACTCTATATCATACTATACTGTGATACTCTCTATCATACTATAGAAGGTACCAAAAGCTTCACCAAAAGACATCTAGATTTATTTATTTATTTATTTATTTATTTTTGTGGTACTGGGGATTGAACTCAGGACCCTGCGCTTGCTAGGCAAGCGCTTATTCCACTGAGCTATATCCCCAGCCCCAAGACATCTAGATTTAATAACCAAAATCCAGTACTGTTGCTGGATACAAAGTCCACACTCAAAAACAATAGCCTTTCTGTACAGAAATAACAAATTCACTGAGAGAAATTAGGGAAAAAATTCTTTCACAGTAGCAGCCCAAAACATGAAATACTTAACAAAGGAAGTAAAACACCTCTACATTGAAAACTACAGTTCTCTGAAAAAGAAGACTGAAGAGTATACCAGAAAATGGAAAGACATCCCTTGCTCTTGAGTAGAAGAAACCAATATAGTGAAAATGGCCATACTTCCAAAACTGTTATACAAATTTAATGCAATCCCAATCAAAATTCCAACAGCATATCTCAAAGAATTAGAGAAAATAATCTTAAAATTCACTTGGAATCAAAAGGCACCTAAAATAGCAAAGACAATTTTGAGCAACAAAGCAAGTTGGGGTGCATTACAATTCCTTACTTGAAATTATACTAAAAACATTATGGCCCTGGCAAAAGAAAAGAAAAGAAAACAAAAAACAGACCTGAGGATCAATGGAACAGATTAGAAGTTGTAGAAACAGCTCCAGACACACTTAGCCACATTATGTTTGACAAAGGTGTCAAACACATTCACTAGAAGAAAGTCCCTTTAATAAAAGGTGACATTAAGGAATTGATTATATTTAACTTTCAGTACAAAACTCTTGCACTGTAACAGTAGTATGCATGGTACCATATATACCACATAACAATTATAAATTTAGTACCATATTCTGGAGTACAACACACATGGAGTACCATTTTCTGGGCTTACTATTTAGATAAGGCCCTACCATTATATTTTTAGGATATCTGTACCTGGGTGATCTGCTACGCAACAACAACAAGAATATTTTGTTTGTGTGGTTATTTTCATACTATCTAAAAAAGGTATGTCAGCATTATCAGGCATCTCATTGAAGGACACCACACATGTCCATCAGGCCATTTGGAAGCCTTGAAGAATTTAAGATGTGCTGGCAGAAGTACTCTAGCAGGGAAGATAAAACTATGCCTCAAATAGATCTGAGCTCTAGTAAGAACAAACTGTACCCCTGTTTTGCAGTGTTAAAGAGATCAACTCCAATCAAAGTGCCACTAGTATCTGGCTCACAAGAGACAATGCAGTATCAAAGGCTTAGAATCAGGCTCTGCTTCAAGGATGCTGCGTACTCAGCACCCACAGTAGTTAGGTGACAGAGATTTCTTGAGGTCTTTCCTGATTAACTATTGCTGTATAAATAGTAGCCTCAAAATTAGTGACTCAAAATACCAACCATTTTAGTCTTTACTATAATTTAATTCCAAAATTTGCACAAGTTTGCTGGATAGTCTCATGCAATCTCATGACACTGTAGTTAGATGGTGTCTACAACTAGAAAGACACAGTGCATCCGTCTCTCTCTCCCTGCCCCCTGTCCTCTGTTCTCCCTCCCCCTCCCTCTCCCTTTCTTCATGTACTGTGAGCTGTACTGGTGGCCCTCACAGAATGTGTGCTCAGAGCAATTGAGCTTTTGCTTGGTTGCTATAGACTTCCAAAGAACTTTATTGTAACAACACTGCATCTTATCACCTAACCTGGGAAGTCTCAACTGCTACTTCTACTGCACACTTTCTATTGGTATTATCAATCACAAAATCTCATGCAGTTACAAGGATTGTGGAAACAAAAAATGAAGTAGAATAAAAATTGCATCTAAATTATTAAAACATAGTTATTACTAGAAGAAAAGATAATACTATGGATCTAAACTATTAGATAAAGCCATGTATTATGTATTATATGTATTTTATGAACATATTTACAATTTATTAAAGCATATAAATTTGAATATATTAAGACTGTTACAATATTACTAAATTTTATCAGCATTCATCTGTATCCTTGTCTCCCTCCCTAGCAAGAATATGAAAACAAACATACATTATTATTTCAATAACATTCAATATTTATTCAACAATTTCCTAGTTCTTCCTAGAATTTTTCAGTGCCAGTAACACAATTTAGTTGTACATAATTCATTTTTTCTAAGTGTGAACAGACATGACACATTTGGTTTAATATTATCATTGATTTATCTTTAAATACATTTTAAATTTTCCTGATTAAGGGAAAATGTTCAACAGCAACACACTCTTTTTAATGCCTCAAAATAATAGAATATGAAAATGTATTTTCATTCTCTTTTAGTTGATTTTCTCTTTTAAATGGTCACTATGATGTCATTTACAAGTTTTATATTATTTTCTGATATGAAGCACAAACATGCACCTGGTATTTTTATACAACTATGTTTCCCATGTGGGCCAAAGACATTTATTCTAAACACGACATGTGTTTTTAGTATTAACTTTCTCTCGTGTTGTTTTGAAGTTAATAAATTAGGCCCCAAATTAAAAAAAAATAATGACAATTAGAGTAAAGGGAAATTTTACAATCAGAGAGGGCAATTTGAACTAAATGCTGAAACAGAGAAGTGACAGAAAAATTGTAATGTTTGATTAGAATGACAAAATGATAAATAAATCTTGGGAAATATTATGTGAGGAAGCTATTCCTCTTTCTCTACAATAGATGAGCAAAGTTCGGTATGAAAAACTTAGAGAGGAAAGGGTAAGTTATAAACTTGCCATAAGGTTTGCAAACCATAGCAAGGTCGATGCTCACATCATGATAGGGATAATGTTGTGTTGTACCAAAGACTGTCCGGGCTTGTAGGTCTGGGTACCATCTTCTTGGTGCAGTTTAGATCGCTTGCTGAAAACGCGTCTTCTTTATATATTTTCTCTATATCCTCAGTTGGATGTCTGTTTAATACATAAAACTCAATAAGACCAAAAGTTAAAAATACTCTCATTATTTTCTAAATATTGAAAGTTCCATTTGCTTGAATATCTCTGGACAGTAACTTTAATTCTTTTATTTCTCTTACACTTTATATCAGATTAATTTTAGGGAACATGTCAAAATTAGGCAAAAATACATGGTGTGATCTAAATGTAAGGTGAATGTTTAAATTTTAAAAAATTAATACAGTGAAATACACATTGCCAGTAATCCCTCTCGAAATACGCTCACCCCTTGCCTGGAACATGCTCATTCCTTCCTTATTCCCACTTTCTGAAGCGGTTCAGAAATCCTTTCTTGTCTTTATGAGGTGTGATTAAAAAATACGGTTAATGATGCTGCTGAGTGCCTGCCACCCAATACAAAAGTGGGTTATAAATATTACAGTGCGTCCCTAGCCAAATATTCACCTGGCTGGCCCCATGTGACTTCTGGCTTTTTCCCAAAATCAAGCCATGGAAGACAAATGTTTTGCATTCATTCTACACACTGAGGCAGACAATACAGTGCAACTAAAGACATGAAAGAGCATTTCCAAAACTGCCTCAGAAACTGCAAAGAACTACAGCGAAGCATGTTTGAAGCACGGGGGAGTATTTTGAGGTTTATTAATGGCAATGTAGTTTTGCTTAAATAATTTTTAAACTTTTAAATAGTCACTGTACATTCAAATCAAATACTGTGTATCAAGAATCATACCACTTCCCACCTAATGAGTACCTCATGTAACTACCGTCACCGCTCACGTAGAAAACAAAAAGAGAATCATTTCTCCCTGGCACTATGCTTTACCCTGCCCAACCCTATTTTAACAGAAAACTTGTTTTAAAGTATGTCAGTTCAATCTCTGCTGCAGTTAAATAAAAACCAAATATTTCTGGTCTTCTAGGGAGAAGTCCTTTAATCTTACCAATTGTTTTTACAACTATCATTTTAACAAGTATTCTATGACCATAGTTAATGATGCATTCCGTAGTATCACTACACTTTCTTATAAACATTCTTTCCTCTACAGATTAATTTTCTCTTGCAGCACTTACCCTCTTGTGGCCTGTTACATTGTTTACTATCTTTGTTTTATTATATACCTCTCGTTGTTGAACCATAATCTCCAGGAAGGCAATAATTTCATTTAATTTTCATTAATATATTTCAAGTAACTAAAACACTGCCTGGTACACAGTATGCACTCAAAAATACTTAGTTTTAAAAGTTGAAAAATATACAGTTATAACAATAAACTATACATTTACATGACAGACTGTGTCAATATAGAAGACGTATGGATGCATTTATTAAAACCCTAGCATAGTAAAGATAGACTTCATTATTTGTTGCATGCTAAATGCACTATGCTACTCACAGACTAAATCGAATGATGAGTGGTGTCAACAAAATGTTACCTAACAGGAAAAAATTATCAAAGTATCAATAAAAATAATGCAGTTAACATTACTACAGGCTTTTCTCAAAAATGACTAAGATGATGTGACTCATATATACATATATATGAAATCACGTATGTCACAAACATATACCATCAAAATATTTTTTTAAAAAAGGATACAAATGTGGTAACAGTCTATCAGCCCTCTGAAACAAAATCTGTAAATAATTTGCAGTTGTATAAAACTTCCACAGTCTCTGAATTTATACATAAGGCTATCAGGTTAAATCTGAATTAACTATATCTGGTTTGTACCAACTTTACTAAAGTTTGAAGGCATGTCGAGTGTTAAGAGCCATGGGTTGAAAAGGGAACAGTCCATGATGCTTATGAAACCTTCCTAGACCCTGTTTCTTTCCATCCAATGAGGCTTCTAAGCATGTGGTGCTTTATTCCCATTACACAGGAGCTATATCTCCATTTTATATTGATAACTTCATGGGTTATCTTACATTTTACTGGAACATAAAATTTCATAAATTTATAAATTTTATATTTGCTTACATACCAATGAATTCATGGGTATCCTGCTAAACCATTCCCTGAATAAAAATTCTCTTACTAAAAAATTAAATATGTTATCATAGCAATTTTTTTTCTGAGCATATGTATAAAATTTAGACTTGGTCATTTGTCTTCTTTCTTTCTGTGGAGCACACCCTTCCCCTAGAGAAGAAAAATTGCTTGTAGGCTGTCTG
>PVLD010027584.1:0-20546 GCA_004027595.1 Dinomys branickii | reverse complement strand
TATAAAGTTATCTTCATTTCTGCTAATACAAAAACGACTGAGGAAATACAGAATTATAGAGAACATAGAAGGGAATTAGCTCTGGATGCTGTCCTACATAATGTTACCTTCACCTTTGTTACTCAGTTACACAGATGATGGCCCTTTTGATCATTCAGTTTTTCTCCTCCCTCATCTCCGTTGCCCTACCACTCAATCAGTCATCTTCCCTGTGACAATAACTGTACTCCTGGGTTTATCTATATCCTTGGACTCTCACCTTGGGAAGAGATATAACTGCCTCAGACTATACTATAACATACAGGGGTGTATACAAACTGCCATGGTTGGAGGTGGGAAAGCACATATGCTCACAGCGGACCGCCCGGCTCCACCCTGTCGTCGTGCTATGGGTGGGGGCGGGTCCAGACCATATTTAATTTATTAAACCATGGACATGTTATTTTTTCACAATGTAGTTGTCAATCTCCAGCATGACAAAAAATACGCATACACACACATACAATATTAAAACCCGAGAGCAGAGCTGCGTTCCGGTTATCATTTTCACAGCCTGTGCTGGGGGTTGCATTTTCCAGTGTTTTGGGGCTGTTTCCTATGATAATGTTCCAGTAAGTCCGTGGCCATGGCCTCCTACCTCCCCAGTTGCCTGGCTGTGCCTTGCGGAAGCTCTGTCTGCTGGCGTCCTGAACTGCAGGCTGCAGGAAAAGGAGGAGACGCTGTCGTTCATTGCATCAGCAAGCACTCCCAGAGCACCCGCCGCACAGATGGGCCAGATGGACACTCGGGACAGTCTCTGCCTCAGCCATCCTGTGAGAAGAGCCACAGGCAAACAAACCGCAATCACTGGGCGTGGCTAGCCACTCACAAAAGTCCCCTGGTCCATCCACGCAAGTAAAAGCGTTCCCTTTCACCAGGAAGCACGAAGAAAGACTTCAGAGACTGCATGTAAAAGGGCTGGGTCTTCAGTTCATGGCCTGGCTTGAGGCAAGGCAATAGGGCAAGGGACCTCCCCAAACTGGGACCACCATCATGACCCCCTAATCGTGCCTCAGGGCAGCCTCCCAGTGGTAGCTCAGTTCCACCCTAGCCAGGGAAAGAAACCCAACAATTGAGTAAGAGACTTCCTAGGAGGAGCCTGATGCACCACGGGCCAAGGAGACCCAGCTCTCCCACAGGAAACCAGGGGCCTGTCCTTTCCTGGAGGTGCCAAGCAACCAGAGACTCTCTGACATCCTCCAGTGGGGGGCTGAGAGAGCAAGGCAGGGCGATAGGGGGTGGGTCCTGGTGGTCTCAGCCCATCTAGCCAAAGCCTCAGGAGGAAGCATTCTCCCTGAGTGGGCCATGGAGCTTCTGCCCTTGTCACAGCATGTGGGGGACTATGAGGAGAGCACCGGACACACGGGCTGCTGTGTCCCACAGCACTGTGTGCACACACCTGGGAATCTTGCTAGAATGCAGATTCTTACTCAGCAGCTTGAGGCTGGGCTTCAAGCTTCTGCTCCCAAGGAGTTGCTACGTTGAGTATCGAGTTTAGACCACATAGTTTATACATGGCAGTGCTATGACGTAAGACAGGGCAGTCAGGGCCTCGTTTTACTTTTATGTATTTTTTCTCCTGAGACAGAGTCTCACTATGTAGTTCAGGCTGGCCTTGATCTCATTATGTAGCCCAGGCTGGCCTCAGACTTGCAGTGGTCTTCCTGCCTCAGCCTCCTGAGTGCTGGGATTACAGACACTCCTCGTTTCACAACTGAGTCACTGTCCCACAACTGGGTCCTAAAATGAATTGGTCACTAAATGAGTTGTATATACTACATACATTGCAATATTCAGAACAGAGCAATAGTCAAAGGAAACTTCAACGATACATGGGTAGTCGTTAAACAAAGAGTATCCATATGGCAGTGTGCCACCATGAACGGCTGGATGACTTTTTAAATGAAGAACTTCAGAATAGCTGAATAATTCTGAGTAGATGAAGTATAAAGCCAGGACCCATGAAAAATTTCCTACAGTGCCCTGCCTCCTGGGGATATGATGTAAGGTCTCAGGTCAAAACTCCAGGGGATAATTCAGTGTATGATTCCAATGTATGTCCGTGGCCCTCCCCCCTTTCTTTCTTTCCTTTTTTTTTTTTTTTTTTTTTTCCTTTTTGAGGCAAGGTCTCACTATGCAGTTCAGGCTAGCTTTCAGCTCACTTTGTAGCCCAGGCTGGTCTCAAACTTGCAACAATCCTCCTGCCTCAGCCTCCTGAGTGCTGGGATTACAGGCATGTGCCACCATGCCTGGCCTTGGCCCTCCTTTCAATACATAAATCTGTATTAGTGAAGATTTAGAGTTTAACCTAATAATCTTTTAGCAAGTTGCTGTCTGTTTAATAGAACTTTCTGTGATAATGCAAATGTCTAAGTTAGCCAAGAAAAGTAGCTAGCACAAGCTGTTGAAATGTAGCTAGTGTACAGGCTCTGAATTAATTATATTACATTATCATTACTGCAGTATTTTTGGTGGGACCCAGGTCCTCCACAGTGAGCTACCTCCTCAGCCCTTTTTAAAATTTTAAATTACTAATTTGCTTAGGCTGGCTCGAACTTGGGCTACTCCTCCCTCAATCTCTCAAGAGTGCTGGGAGTTCAGGCAGGCACCACCAAACCTAGCTGAACTATTTAATTTAAATTTACACAGCCACAGGTGCCTCTGCAGTAACTTCGAAGATGGATTTGTCTGTAATTTTCATACACTCTCTTGGATTTCAGTTTCAATATTCCATTAGCATTGCTAACATCAGAATGCTTGTGACTTTGCCAAGCACAACTCAAGTGAGAAGACACTTGTAGCAAGGCAGTTCCTTTCCTTCCTCCCTCTTTGTCTCCTTTTTTTTCTGGAGAACCCAGAATCTACCTGGGTTTGACCGAACTGAACTACATACCCAGCCCTTTCTTAGTTTTTGACACAAGGTCTCACTAAGTCACTAACCTACCCAGGATGGCTTCAAACTTGGGATCCTCCTGCCTCAGCCTTCCATAGTACTGCGTTGCACAAAAGTTTTTATGCTATTCTAGGATTACAATTATCGTTATTTTTCCAGGCCCTCCACCTTGAGGTCCATCCCTAGCCCTTTAAAAGTTTTTTGAAAAATTAAAAAAAAATTTTTTGAGACAGGATCTGGCTAAGTCGCTAAATTGCCCAGGCTCTCCTGAGTGCTGGGACTACAGGTGCACGCCACCACGCCCAGCAGAGTTTCTATTCTATCTGTTCCAGGCTTATAATGTAAGGAGCAATGAAGGTCAGTTTTTTTTTTTTTTTTTTTTTGGACTGAGACTCGAACTACAGGACTTTGTACCTGCTAGGCAAGCGCTTGTGCCGCTAAGCTACATTCCCAGCCCTGCAGATCAGTTTTTAACCTTGAGATGAGTCAGATTAAGACTGCAGAGACATGGCCATGGGGCTGCACCGCAGAATAACAAAAAACAAAAAAAACACGGACTGCGGGCGGGGGAGGTATTGTGTCTCCTCGTCTAGCGGGACAGGTGGCACCGAAGGGAGGGGAAGCTCAGCTCCTTTTACTCAGGCGCGGCCCAGGGGGGCCCAGGACCCGGCGCCTGGCTTTCTGTCGTGCGCAGAAAGAAGCTGAGCGGGTTCCGGGTCAAGCTCAGCGCCCCGCGCCCCCCAACTGAGTTAGCACCGGAACGGCCGCGCAGGTCCGTCCCACTGCTGGGCCGCAAACACGCGACGTCAAATCTCGGCCCCACGGCCTGCGCGCGGCGCGTGGGGAGGGCGGGCGCGGAGGAGCGCGCGGCTGACAGCGACGCCCGCGAGAGCGCGGAACGGGGCCTGGGGACCGGCTGGGGCCCTGCGCTACCCCGAGGGTCCGGCCGGGTTACCAGGGGCCGGTGCCTCGGAGGTCCCTCCCGCGCAGGACCTCCCGGCTGCTTCGGGATACCAGGCCCGGCCGGGAGGAGAGGAGGGAAGGGGCCAGCAGCGAGCAGAGCGAGCTGTGGAGGAAAAATAGGCGGCGGCAGAGACCGGCATCGCACGCGCGTGCGCGGAGAGCGGCGAACCGGGTCCGAGGCTGCTGGGGAGCCTCGAGCGGGGCGCGGGGGCGCGCGGCGGCAGCCGGGAAGTTGTGAGCGCGGCGCGGGCGCGCGCAGGGGCGGCGAGCGCGGCGCGAGGGGTGGGGCCGCTGGGAGCTGCGAGCGCCGGCGCGGGGCGTGCACGAGGGCGCGGGCCGAGAGCTGCAGCGGTTACCTCGTTGCCGCCCTCCGCTGCGGTCGTTGTAGTTCCAGACGCCGAGGTCCCGGTCCTGCCGCGGGCGCCCGCTCCTGCCAGAGGCGTCCGAGGCCGGTCCTCCCGGCGAAGCAGAACCGGGGTTGGGCTGACGGCTGCGGGCAGCTGAGGCGGCGGGAGAGAAGGCGGCTGCTAGGCGGAGTCCCGGAGCCGGGAGGAGGCCGAGGGACCATGTCCGGCAGGCGCTTCCCAGTGTCCACCACCGAGCGCGTCATCAAAGGTGCCGAGCGGCCGGGCTTGCCTCTGCCACCCGCGGGAAGTGGCCTCTGGGGCCGGGCGGGGGCGGCGAGCGGCGGAAGTGGCGGCTCGGGCAGCGCCCACCCGGGGCCGGACGCGGCCGGGCTGGGGAGGCGCGGGCAGCCGCCTTGGGAGCAGCCACCGGGGCCGCGTTTTCGGTGACACCTGCTCCAGAAGCCGGCTGGGGGCCTGGAGGTTGCCTCGCTCCTGGAGGTTGCCACTCCTAGAGGGCTCAGGTCTTATTTATTTTAGAGAAACGGTTTTTTCTTTGTGGGTTCCTCCCACCTGGGGAAGCCATCTGTGGCGGTGTGGACAGGACTGGACTCTTCCTGTCTTTCGTTAGGCTCCGATCTTTGACACCCCCATAACCCCTTTTTTTATTCTTACACCATGTGTCTTCTGGCCCTCTTTCTTTAAGTCATTGCAAGTCACTGCTGCTAAAAAAACCGTGGCGACACAAATAAGTCCATTTTATGATCATGAGATCTCTTGACCTGATGTTGGTTTATTTTCCCTTTGGCTATACAGACTTGGAAAATAACGTTCTCTGATTCGTATATCTACATGCGTGAGATTTTTGTTGTTATTGTTATAAGAACAAAACATAAAATGCTTCTTTGTAAATCTTACAGGTTTTTGTTGTTGTGGTTCTTTCTGCCCCTTAACAAGACCTGTCAAATATAACCACTAAATCTTGTGCTTCTTTTGTCCTAATGTAAGACTTATGCCCAACCTTTCTCACTCTGACTGACAAATTGAAAAGCACTATAAGAATATACTTCGATGAGTTTTATTGGAAGCCTCCTGATGAACTCGTTAGCATTTTGCTGGGGAAATTATTAAAATACTGTACTTTTTTCTCCCTTCATTTTGGTATTGGAAGAAAGGAAACTAAGATTGGTGACAATAATGCATTTTTTTTTTAAACGGGGAAAGCCTGTTACATGTTCAAATGGTATCTATATGAACAGGATCTGTATCATGAGTGTTACTTATTTACACTGCATAATACTTAATAAATATAGTGATACATTCTTAATAATGATATTTTTGAAACCTATTCAACATTTGTGTGGTGTCATTTTAAGGACTTTAGAGATCTGATATAACTGACATTTGCCTTTTTAAAAGTTAAATTATTTGGATCGTTTTAACTCATCACAGTATCTAACCCATCAGGAATATATAGTCCTCTTTTAATACTCAGAATATACTATACATAACCCCTCTGGATGAATCAAGGCCATCACTGTGTACAGTAAGTTTTGTACTGTGCGTTAGTACAGCCGATGAATCTGCTGTGTAGGGGTGTTGGCAGTTTTCCTCTCATCCTAAGGTGACTGACTCCGCTCTTCTGTACCAGTTAAGTGTTAATATTATAGACAGCTAAGTTAGATAGGAATATTATAGGCAGTCAGGGCTAGGTCCTCAAAGGAGTCTGTGCAGAAGATGAGACTTTATTACAATTGTGGCTGGAGACTTATTACAGCTGTGCATTTGTTGAAGGCCAAGGTCTCAAGTCAAAGCTAACATGACTACGCCCACATACTTCCCCAGGGATAAATAATTGATATTGATATTCTAAATAGGCATCTGTCACCTGGGTGAGGGACCAGGACCTTGTTCCATCCCTTCCTGGAAAGGTCCTTGTTCTTTCCTTGCATACTTGCTGTGTGACTTGTTCCCCATTGGATCAGTACTACCAAAGTGACTGTATTTGTGTAATCTTACTGGTTGATCATAGATTTGTCCCATCTCACACCCACCTCACGATACTCTACCCACCTGGTGATTTTGCTCTATAAAGCTTCCTTACAGAAGTGGGGTTGTGGGCACCTCGTTTGGTAGGTCCCCATCTGTCTCTCAGACAAGAGGCTATCTTTCCCTCAATAAATACTTCCTGTCTTCTGTTGTTCCTTAGAATTCATTTTTCAGTTTTGGGGAACACAAACTGATGGACATCTAGCATGTTGGGAGTTACAGTATTTCCCTTGTATCGTTTGGAGGCCCTTAAATAATCCCTGTATCATATTGTCTGTCTTTATCTCTCCAGCACTGTTCTTTCAAAATATGGCCTTACAGGCCTTCTATCCCCCTTTCTAAGCTGAAATAGGAAGGGAAGGCAGCTGGAGCCCCTTCAAATCAGGGTAGGTAAGATCAGAGTGAAGCTTAGAGGCAGCCTTCAGGCCTTCAAGAATCTCAAAATCCAATCATCATAGTACCTTGTAATTTGCACCATAACATGCCACACGATATAAAGGGAATTTTGTGTTTTTGAGACAAGGTCTTGCTTTGTAGTTCAAGCTGGCTCTGAACTCACTATGTAGCCCAGGACGGCCTTGAACTCATGGTGATCCTTATGCTTCAGCCACCAGTGTGTTGGGGTCACAGGTGTGTGCCACCACACCTGGCTGTAAGAGAAATTTTTAATTGACACTTTCAAACCCTTAGATATGGAAGTAAATTAACACACCTACTGGTTATTGCTAGGCATCCTCATAGCCAAGGAAACGCCACCTTCAGACTATGTTACAAATTTGTTAAAAAGCACAATTTCAAATTAATGCATTTTAAGACTGTTCATAAATAAAACATTCACAATTTTATGCTCTTACAATGTGTGACTTTATTAACATATAAAAAATTTTTAGCATAAAAACTTGACCACAGCAATATTGGCTTCATGGTGACAATGTCATTTCCCTTCCCTCTTGTCACTGGTTTTCAAGAGTTAAGTAGTTGAAGGGTTTTTTTGGAAAATAAAACCAAAGGGGAAAAAAGCTATATAAGTAGTTAAGGAATATTGTATTGGGTAATAAAATTCGGATCTGCTGCTGTCTGGCCAGAGATGTCTGCATTTATTCACAGCTTGAAAGCTTCTTCAGAGGTGGTACCACACCCCAGTTATTTTTGGTTTTGTTATTTCCTGTTAACTTTACAGTCTGCTTAATTGTTTTGTTTGAGCAAATGTTGAAACAGAGTGGGTGGGTGGGAGTGATTTGTATTTTAAGTGTCCTCTAAACACAGCTTCCTGAAACTGAAGGACTAAACTGGTAGTCAGAAATCCTCCCTTCTCTTCTGCTTCAGGTTCTTGTTTGTGACTTTGCCCCTTTTTTTTTAACTTTGTGTTTTTCCCAAAACTTGCTTTTCATTTAATGATCTAAATTGTAATACCTTCCCTGCCAAACCCGGGTCATGCTAATGACCTAGAAAGCTTAAGATAAGGTGAAACACACAGTGTGAAACATGATAGTAGTTTGACAATAGGTTTCTTCCTACAGAAATAGTGGTTAGTAAAGAAGTCATTAGCGTTTGGAAACTATCTGAATTAGAAAGTATATGAAATTGTAAGTTAGGAAGGCTTTTCTAGTAAGGAAAATATCTGTTCTGCAATATAAAGGTTATCCAGGTGGAGTTCTCTAAGTAACAATGCTGGCTGCTTCTACAGTTGAAAGTGTCTGTCACCGGGCGTGGTGGCGCATGCCTGTAATGCCTGCACTCCAGGAGGCTAAGGCAGGAGGATCATTGGGAGTTTGAGACCAGTGTGGGCTGCAATGTGAGCTCAAGGCCACCCTGCACTGTATACCAAGACCTAGTCTCAAAAAGACCAAAAAAAAAAAGTATTTGTGTTTAAATAAAAGTCTTATTCATTAAATGTTTATTGAGTGCCATCTGCTATGTACCTTTTTTCTTTGCTTTAAAAGTAATGCTGCTGGCTATGGTGGTGGACAGTTGCAGCTCTTGGGAGGCTGAGGCAGGAGGATTGCTATGAATTTGAGGCCAGCCTGGGATACCTAGTGAGTTCAAGCCAGCTTGAACTGCAACCTGAAACTGAGGCTGTGTTTCAAAAAGAGAAAAAAAAGGCGGGGGTGGGGGAGGGAGGGAAGAAAACAATGACTTTATGTTCCTGCCTGCTTTTAATACTTTTCTGCATTTCTATCTGCTGGTATATTTTGAATTAAAAGGAAAATGGGTCATACTTTAAAAGCTTCTGTCATGAAAATATTTCATATAATTTTAGTATAAATTTCATAACTTTACCTAAATATTTCTATGATGATGGTTTCAGGCACGATGGTTTCATGGTTTGAAAGTACTTACACTAATGTAATACATGAATATATATTTTCATGTCTTTTGTTTTTGGGGGTTTTTTTTTGGTGTTTTTGAGACAGAGTCTCCAATGTTTTTGTCCCTGAGACATGGTTTTGATATGCAGTTCAGGCTGGCCTTGAACTCACTGTGTAGCCCAGGCCGGCCTCAAACTCCATCGGTCCTCCTGCCTCAGCCTTCTGAGTACTGGGATTATAGGTGTGTGCCACCACATCTGGCTCTAGGCTTATAAACTTGAGGCAAAATTATAAAAAATGTAAATATCACACAAATACATGTTGTGCAAAGTGAGATGGCCATGTGTTTGTTTTATTAAACAGACTAGTGGAAAAGGTGGTTCAGGGATAAGCATCATAAGCACTAATAAATAGAACACAAAGAGGATTTTTTGTGTATTTCCTTCCCTGTTGGCACTCCGCTTACCCGCCTAGTCAGATGACGAGCCTGACAGTGAGGTCAGCCTCTTCTCCCTTCACCACACATCCATTTCCGCCCCAGTAAGTGCCATGGGCCTTGGGTTTCTACATAACTTTCTTACTCCCGCTTTTGATTCACTCTTGTGCTATTGCAGGGGCCTCTGTCTTCCTAGCGTTGCTGCCCTTGGGACCTGCGAATAGTGTAAAAGCATCCTTCTCGTGCTTGAAATCTCTCAGGAGCATTTTTCCTGCTGTGGGGACAGACTCTGACTTAATTGATGAACTAAATGGTGGCTCCCTTCATGCTAAATCTCTTAACTTTGGGGGCTGGGGATATAGCTCAGTGGAATAAGTGCCTGCCTAGCAAGCGCAGGGTCCTGAGTTCAATCCCCAGTACCGCCAAAAAAAAAAATAAAAAATAAAATAAATCTCTTAACTTTGTACCCCACTTCCTCCTCTGTATTTCACACCCCCATTGCCAACCTCCTTTTACCACCGCTTTTTGTCTTGAGGATGGTTTACGTCTGTGAATGAGCTCTTTGCATGACTTCTATGGAGAATCTTGTCCCACAGCTTGCCACACCCTTATTTATCTTTCCAGATTTCATGAACAAAACTTGGGAGCAGTTTCTTCTCCCTTGGTACGCAGCTATAAAGAATAATGGTTTTGGGGCTCAAGGATAAAGCTCAGCAGTATAACACCTGCCTGGCAAGTGTGAGGTTCTGAGTTCAATTCCCAGTACCTCCCCCCGCCTAAAAAGAGAGTAGTGGTTTTAGAACATGGCTTTGAAGTCAGACATATCTGGATATATACAGAGTCTTTCAGTGGCTCCGTGACCATGGACAGAAGTGTTAACCTTGTTACCTCAACTTACCTATCTAGGAGAGGGATGATAAAAGCTTACAGGGTAATTGTAAGGACTGAAAAAGTTCTACAAAGTACAGTGTAGGCACATAGTGAGTTCCTTCATAAACGTTAGCTGCTGTTGTGTCCCACCACCACCGTTACATATTGATTGGCCCCTATGAGCTTCTGTGAACAATCTCATTGCTTTACAAGCCCCCTGCCATTGCTTTACAAACATTTTTTTCTTTACCAGGAATTGAACTCAGGACCTTGCACTTGCCAGGCAGGTGCTGCACTGCTGTGCTATATCCCCACCTGCTTTACAAACATTTAAGACTGTTTTCAACGGGGGCTGGGGATATAGCTCAGTGGAATAAGCGCTTGCCTAGCAAGTGCAGGGTCCTGAGTTCGATCCCCAGTACCGCAAAAAAAAAAAAAAAAAAACTGTGAGCTAAGACTGTTTTCAGGCTGGAAATATAGCTCAGCGGTAGAGCACTTGCCTGACACGCACTGGGTTCAGCCCCCGGCATCAGAAATGAACAAACAAACGAATGAATGAATGTATGTAATTATCATGTCCTTTATTCACGCTGAGCTGTTTTATTTAAGGGCAAGAACTGTGCATCCTTAATGCTGAATACAATGTCTAGCACACTGTTAGCAACTAACTAAATGTAGGAATAAGGACAGAGCATGGACTCTGCTGATTACTGGTGGTGTGACCTTTGTTTATTTTCCCTGCCACAAGTTCAAAATGGGATTGCCCAGAATGTATGAGGCCTGGGATTCAAAGTCTAGTTCCAGGGAAGGGAAATCTATTATAACACTGAATATAAGGAGATAGTTTGGTTACCAGGCGTGGTGGCACCTGCCTGTAATCCCAGTACTTAGGAGGCTGACGCAGTAGGGTCATTGCGAGTTCAAGACCAGCCTGGGCTGCATAGGGAGCTCAAGACGAGCCTGAACTGCATAGTGAGACCCTGTCTCAAAAAGATAAAGAAATAATATAAATAAATAAATAAATGGGAGACAGAACCTACTTCAGAATTTAAAGATTACATTTCCCTTTGTGAAATGCTTAGCATAGTGCCCATAGTGGGTGTTTAGTAAGTGTTAGGTATTGTTTATTCAGTAAGTTTACCTTGGGCTGGGACTATAGCTCAGTGGTAGAGTGCTTGTCTAGCCTGCTTGAGACCCTGCGTTGATGTCCTATGGTACACTACACGCACAGACACACACACACACACACACACACACACACACAACGTTAATCTTGAATTTGACAACAGATATGTTTTTTAAACTGGCACAGGTGAAATGAAGATTTAAGAGTAATGTGTTAATTTTTCCAAACTTATTTTTAGCTTTTGAAAGGATTTAAACCTAAAGGTACATAAAAGGATGAAAAAAGTTTTGTAGTATAGATAGAATTTTGGGAATTATATGTTTATAAACAAATATTTGATGAGTTCTTACTACATGCAACACATTTCTGCTTGTACGTAGAAGCCTAAATACTGCTTGAAATGTGGTAACACGGTATAGCCTATAATAACCTCTCATAAAGTCGGAGCTATGGAGCTGTCTGACTAATACCACTGGGAGCAGAGTAGATGACTAACATGGGAACTACCTCTGCTGCGAAATGTTTGCTCCTGCACTCTATATAAACTGATTATCCTTTTTCACTGGGATCAGAGGCCCAGAGATGAGACTTCGCTTTTTCTGTGTGTGCACCTACATATTTTTATCCTTGTGACCTAAGTCTTTGTTGAAACTCAAAAGTAAAATAGGTTTTGATAAATGACTAGAGTAACAAAGGTGAAGGTATGCATGGTGGCAAGTTGGTTATTTTTGACTGCTGTATAGTGTTTTATGAAAAATATTGTTTTCGCGGGTAGACAGCTTACCATGCCATGTCATGCCACACCACTGGTCTGCTGAAAATGCAGCTCCCTGCGATCCTAAACCTGGCATAAGCAAAGAACTATAAAAAGGCAAAGTTTAGTATAACAAAATCTGGTTTATTTGGGGGAAAAAGATAGAAAAGAAAGAGGGTAGACAGCTACCGTGAGATAGAGCAGGGGCCTTTGAGCTGAGAGCGTGTGAACTCTTACCCTGGCTCCTTCCAGTGGGAACTGGTGCCTTTCCCGTCCGTCCGCCCGTGTGGGCACTGGTTGCTGTCTGATCTGTTCCCTTGACGCTCTCTTCCTGTTTCTTTGTGATGAATAAGTGAAAGGGGATGACTTACTGGTGTTTTTGGTACTGCGAATCAAACTCAGGACCTGCGCTTGCCAGGCAGATACTTGTGCCCCTGAACTATATCCCCAGCCCAAGACTTATTACTTAAAGGCAGCTTACATAAAGGGGCCATGTGTGCATGTGTATGTCTGGTACTTATGTTAAGTGAGAACATACACACGTGTAAATGCATAGTTGCATGAGGCGTGCCTGTCTTACGTATTAAATAAGAGTCCTTAGGTGGCTGGCTCTTATTACCCTTGTATTTTGTCAGGTGGGTGAAGGGAGCTGGCTTTCCTGGTAAATGTATTGCCTGGTTCCTCTCCCAAGTCTAGCTAGCTCTTCCCTCCTTTGTCTTTCTAATTACCCTAACTGCAAGGTCTACCTGTGAAGGCACAGAACTGCTTTTATTCGTAGGGGTGGAAACTGCTTTTAGTAAGTTTCCTTACTGATCTTAATAAAGCTCAGTGAGACCTTTATCTTAGCTTTCCCTTCCTACTGGGCCCTGCTCCTACAACAAGATGTCACCACAGAAGTTACTATTCCTGTGGTATGGAAGTTCCTCAAAAAATAAAAATAGAACTACCATGTGAGCTAGTAATCTCACTGTGGGGTATGTATCCAAAGGAACTGAAGTCGTATGTTGAAGGGGCATCCGGACTCCATGTCACTGCAGTGTTCTTCACCATAGCCAAGTTATGGAATCAACAGGGTGTCCAACAGTGGATGGGTGCATGCAAAAAATTACACAGAGGCTGTGATTGAGGCTTTAAAAGGGTGAGGGGTTTTGCCATTTGTAATAATATGGGTGAATCTAGAGAACAAAATATATAAAGGGAAATAAGCCAGGCACAGAAAGAAAATACCACCTGATCTCATATGCAGAATTTGGTAAAGTTGAACTGAAAAATAGAAGGTAGATTGATGGTTACCAGGGGTGAGGAGTGAAGAGAGGGAACGGGGAGTTGTTGATGAGAGGGTACAGAGTTTCTGACAGAAACAGGTTTTGAGACTGAGTACACAGCAGGGTGTGTATAATCAATAAAAGTGTACATTTCAAACCCAGTAAATTTCAGATGGCTCACCATAAAAAAATGCATTGGAGGTGACAACTACTTAATTAGCTTAATGTAGGCATTCTATAATATATCCATGTATCAAAACATCACATTATATCTCATAAAGTTATACAATTACGATTTGTCAATCAAAAATTTTAAAAAAGCAAAACCCCTCCAAAGAAAACTTATTCTGAACAAAGTACACTAATCTAGTTCTCTTTGCAGTGACTTCATTTCTAACACTCCAAATTGCCTAATTTTATTTATTTATTTATGGTACTGGGAATCGAACTCAGCACCTTGCACTTGTCAGGCAGGCACTGTGTGGCTGAGCTATATCCCCGGCCCCAAATTGCCTGATTATAAAAAAGCCATTGGAGAAATAATGCATCTCTTTGTGCCTTCCAGAAAAAAGTGTTGGTGTTTGTGTTGACTGTCACTGATGGCAGTTACTCCTTAGTTGGTTCTTAGAGGACCAGCTCTTAGCTGTACGTACTTTGAAATTTACTTCAGTGACCATCAAAAGAACAGAAGGAATGATCTCAACTCAGTCAGATGATTGAGATGAAGTGACTTGTTGCAATAAGCTATGAAGAGTCTGAAAGGCACATGTGACATTCATCACCAGTGTGTAATTAATGTGGCCTCTGCAGTGGCACTAACTGGAAAGGCAGGTGAGCAGATTAGGAAATGAGTCAGAGGAAGTAGGGCAGGCTTGCTGACTTAAAATAGGAATGAGAGCAGAGTGATTTGTGGCGATCAGAGGTAGCTATGTAGGTAAATCCGAGTGCCCATGAGGGTAAGACTATACAGTAACCTAAAAATAGTAGTCAACAGGCCAGTGACTTTTCAGGGCTACCTTTCGTACTTCAGGGATAAGATGGTAGTCCTAAAAAGCCCAGTGTGGGCTTTTCTCATTAATGTGGATCCGCATCAGACTTTACTTACATGTACTTCAACATATACACGATTTATGTAGCGAATGTGTATAGTAGCTGCATACTGAGTTAAATTTGATGGTAAAAGGCTGCCGAATTAAACTTCAGATTACTTGAGTTTAGAAACCTGTTTTTTAAAATTTATTTAATTTTCATTTTGGTAACTATAATTTCAGGAATGTTACAAAGAAAACAAAGGAAGTCCCAAAAACCCTTCCAAGTGGCACTTTGCCGCAATGCCTACCTCAGACAGCAGCACAGTACTATACCAAAACCAAGGAAAAGCTTTCTTTTTCCCCCATTGCTGGAGATTGAACCTAGGGCTTTGTACTGATCTACAACCCCAGTCCATTTTAGTTTTTTTTTTTTTTTTTTAATTTTGAGACAGAGTCTTGCTAAATTGCTAATTGCTCAGGTTGTGCTCGAACTTACGATCTTCCTGCCTCAGTCTTCCAAAGTGCTCAGGTTATAGGCATGTGCTACCATGCCCGGCTGCAAATCAAGAAATTGACCCTGGCACAATCCAGAGTTCTTTATGATTTCACCAGTTGTCTGTGCACAACCGTGTGAGCACAATACTTCATACTGGGCTCCATCCCCAACGTCTGGAGGAAAAAGAAGATGCTCCATAGTATCATCTTTTCCCCATTATAGCCACAATCATCCCCTTCCCCACCAGAAACTTAATTTTATATTTTGAGTATTGTTTTGGCCATGTGCAGACCTAGTTTGATTTTGGCTTCTGAGTTGGAAGCACTGTAAAATAGGCTTGATTGAAATACAGCTAATTAGCAGCAACTGACATGATAAAAAGCTAGGTATGGGGCCTCAGCGGCCTTCTGGAACGAACAGGTTTTGAATGATGTTTCTCAGTCATGGTTACCAACAGGAGTAACCTGTGAAGTTCATAAAAAAACCAGGAAGAAAAAGAGTTACCTCTGTTTGATTCCAGGGAAATCTTGAAGCTGTTCTGAATATAAAAGTGAACTTTTGCAAAAGGATACACAGTATGGTACCATTTATAGAAAAATACAAAATACACATGTAACAAAATCATACACACATGGGAAGGATACATGACTACTTTAAAGTATTAGTTAGTCTATAACAATTTATTGTTTCACATTTGTGGTTATGCTGTATCTTGTTTTGTGTGAACTAGCTCCTTAACCAGAACGTAAGTTTCTTCAAGGTAGCCTCCGTGTATTAAACTCATGTATTTACAAGTGGCAGCATTCTGTGGATAGCATAAATGTTTTACTAAATTATAATATAATTCTCCCCTTATTTTTCTCTAGCATTTTTGAATTTTAGTCAAAGAACTCTTTCAGCTCTTTGTCTTTTGAAGATTCCAGAACTTCACTTTTAACACTGCTGCTTGCGGTTCTAGGAAGTCTAGCTATAGAAACTTAGATCTGAGGCCTGGAGTGAGGGTGCATGCTTGTAATCTCAGCACTTGGGAGCCTGAGGCAGGAAGATTGTTGTGCATTCAAGACCAGCCTGGGCTACAAAGTGAGTTCAAGGCCAACCTGAACTGCATAGCGAGACCCTGTCTCAAAAAAAAAAAAAAGGAATAAAGAAACTTAGGTTCAATTATTGAACGTTTTCAGTTATTGAATGTTTTCAGTTAGTAATGAGAAATCTTTCAGTCTTTAGGAGGATAACACTGAGCTGGGCATGATGACACATGCTTGTAATCCCAGCACTCAAGAGGCTGAGGCAGGAGGATTGCCATAAATTAAAGGCCAGTTTGAACTACATTAAGAGATCTTGTCTCAAAACAAAACAAAAAAGGGATCACATTGGATGACTAGACTTGAGGTGTACATCTCCACACAGGTGCTGGAGGTGAAGCTAAAGGCTCTGAGTTTCATATAGAGGGCAGAAGCAGCTTGTGCTTCTATGCAAATCTTTCCTAACTCCTATTATTAGAAAAAGCAGAAAGTGGCGTTAATTGTGGTCAGTGGATTTCTTCAAAGTTTGATGTTTTTAAATCAAATTAAGGAAGTCAACACAAGAATAAAATGTTTCATTGTTAAAAGGAGGAGTGTAATTTTAGCTCGTGGCATTATGTGTTTCACTTATTGAAGTTGATACCAGAAAAGTAAGTTTAGTGATTTATTAGTTTTAGCTTCATTCTCTTTTATTTATTTACTGAGTGGATCACTTTCTTTCTTTTTTGGGGGGGTACTGGGAATTGAACTCAGGACCACAGGCTTGCCAGGCAAGTGCTTATGCTGCTGAGCTATACCCCTGGCCCTTCATTCTCTTTTAAAACAGAGCTATAAGTTTCTTACTATTTTAGTGCAATCACGTGTGAATGTATTATAAATAACTTATTGCCTGTCAATATTAAAATGATTTGTGTGTCTGTGTAAGAATTAGTGGATTCAGGATTACCCCTAACAACCACTTAACTCTGTGTGTGTGTGTGTGTGTGTGTGTGTGTGTGTGTGTGTGTGTGTGTGTTTACAGGGAGGCTTAAAGGTAATCTATGTAGAAATGTTTAAAATCTTTGTTTCCAGCATAGTATATCTTGCATAAGAGTTCCTTGTGTGTTATGCTTATGTGGTTGTTGTTTGAATTTAAACTTTATCTTTCAGAGACATTATTTTTATTGTAGCCTGTCATATTGCTGTGATTTATGTATTAAGAAAAAAAGAGATTAAAAAACTGAGAGATTACTTGATGCTACTCTCTTAATACTCCTTCCCCCTGCCCCATATATTGAAATCCTGATCTCCAGGGTTAGGTATTAGAAGGAAGGGTTGGGGATGTGGGGTATTTATGAACTTGTAAAAAAAAATAGTGCAGAAATACTTGTGACATTAAGGTAGACAAGGTTGCTATAGGTCACACATGAACTATAAGCACTAATATTGGATGTCATCAAATTAAAACCCTTTTCTCCAAGAGATGTTTCATTAAGAAATGAGAGGGTCAGGGATGGTGTAGCACGCCTGTAATCCCAGCACTTGGGAAGCTGAGGCAGGTGGATTGCTCAGAGTTCGAGGCCAGGCTACATAGTGAATTCCAGGCCAGTATGAACTACATAGCAAGAGCCTGTCTTAAAAGGAATGAAAAAGCAAGCCACAGATATCCTGCATGTCTTATATAGGTCTCGTAGTCATCAAATGTAAGGAGTTTATAATTCATTAAGCAGTGGATTATAAGCAGAATTAAAAAATAGGCCAAAAGTTTTAAACAGACAAGTCACAAGTAAAGATATACAAAAGGCCAGTACCATACAGGAAATGTTCACCATCATTAGCTATTGGTGAAATGCAAAGTAAATTTTTTTTATTTTATTGGTGTATTTTAGATATAATGGCATTCATCACAGGGAATTTGTGCTTGTGCACGATCTGTCTTGCTGCTGCTTTTTCCCATTCCCCTCCCCTTCAACCCCTCCCCCGCCTCATTTACAAAAGCTTTGTTTCCATTTTTTCCTTCTATTCCTTTTTCTTAACCCTTCTCTTTCCCTCTCACTCTTCCTTGTTCACCTTCTCACTTGGGAAATTCAAATTTAAACCACAGTGAAGCACCATTACATACCAAATACATAGCAATGACTGAAATTTAAAGACAATTACTAAGACAGTTACTAAGCATGTACACATCATTAAAAGTCCTTATATACTGCTAGTGGAAATGTAAAATTGTGTAACTACTTTGGAAAATTATTTGGCAATTTTGTAATACTGTGTTTTTTACCTCCCATACTACCCTGTCATTATTTTTTTTAATTGGGGGTCCAGTTATGTTGTCCAGACTAGTTTTGAACTTATAGCTTACCATCTGCTAACTGGGATTACAGGTGTGCACTGCCACACCCCACGTCACCCTGGCATTCTATTCCTAGGTATTTACCCAAGAGAAATGAAAACATAAGATTTGTACACAGGTATTTGTAGCTAATTACATAGCCCAAACCTGGAAATACCCAGCAGGCTGATGGATAATCGTAATATGGCGTATCCTTACAGTACTGCTTAGCAGTAGAAAGATAGAAAGCGCCAGCCGTGCTAGTGCACGGCTGTAATCCACCTACCACTTGGGGGATTAGGCAGAACGTTCACAAGTTTGAGGCCAGACAGAATGGATGAATCGCAAAATCATCATACTTAGGGAAAAAAAAGACTATATACTGGAAAGTTCCATTGTTATTAAGCTCTTAGAAAAGGCAAATGAATCTGTAGTTACAGAAAACCATCAGTGCTGGGGGCAGAGGGAGAGTGATCTGTTGGAGATGATGGGACTATTTTGTACCTTGACTGTGGTTGTGGTTGACAAATGTATACATGGTCAAAATTTATCAAATTGAACATGTTAGTCCTTAAATAAATCTCAAGCCTGCTTTAAAGAAGTAGTTTTGGGGCTGGGGATATAGCTCAGTGGAATAAGCGCCTGCCTAGCAGGCGCAGGGTCCTGAGTTCAATCCCCAGTACCGCCAAAATAAATAAATAAAGAAATAAAGAAGTAGTTTTGGAGGCTATACTGTAAAGTTAATACAGGATTTCATGAAGATGATTTACCTTGGCTAAAAAGAAGTTGTAAGTTGACAGGCTACAGCAAAATTGAATTGAAAGCCTGCAAGAAAAAAATAAATGGAGACGTTGAGCTAGGTGTCCAGAGATCGCTTTATAAGGATAAAATTTGCTTTAAAATATTAACTGGGGCCGAAATGCTTCCTTTCAAGAGGTGTGCGTCAGAGAAAAAAATATTTACAGGGTAGGTGACAAGAGAGTACTGCTGTCTTTAATATACAGCTGTTTGTAGTTATCATAAGAACTGCAAATCATAAGTATGAAAAGTGAGCTAAGGATTTATAGATAATTTATAAATTGATTAATTCAAATGGCCAGTAAACTCATGAGCTTCTAGATGCATGAACAGATGTTTGTTGCCACATTATTCTTAGTACCAAAGTAAGAACCACAACATTACTTAATAGCAGCAATAGATGAATTATACTATTTTCATGATGCACTTTAAAAATTATAGGAGAATATTTGTTGGCATGAACAAATTTTAGTAGTTTCCTACTAAGTTAAGAATAAGCCAAATATGATGGCACATATCTGTAACCCTAGCACTGTGGATACTGAGGCAGGAAAAGTGCCATGAATTCAAGGACAGCCTGAACTACCTAGTGAGACCCTGTCTTGGGGCGGGCAAAAAAGAGAAGAAGAATGTAAGAGTGCCTAACGTAGCCCTGACACTAACCCTTTGTTCTGCAAGAAATCTAGAGGGTGTGTATGGATGTGCTGTTGTCATGTGTGCAGACTGCCTTGGGTGTGATAAGTGAAGTGAAAATTTTTTGTGTGTAGTGCTGTTGGCATTTTCACTGTGGTTCATTTAGAAATTTATTTCTGATGCTCTTTTTCAAACTTTGTACACCGAAAGCCAGTGGATGTTGAAAAAATTTTTTTTTTTTTTTTGCGGTACTGGGGATCGAACTCAGGACCCTGTGCTTGCTAGGCAAGTGCTTATTCCACTGAGCTATATCCCCAGCCTCAAGATGTTGAAAATTTTGATGCTTTTGTTTAAATAATAAATATTAAAAACTCAATACTCCATTTTTGTGATTTTTTTAGGTTAAGTACTCATGGTTTAATATAGTAAAACTTATAAAATTAAAATTAATAATTCACCAATATAAATATTCTAAAGAATAAATGTGGGTCTGACATGTTTATGATCCTTGATGACAAAATTAGTCCTATGCTCCAAGTACCGGCATTAGGTCTCTAAATTTCTTGGAGAATTCAGCGTGAGTCCGTCAGGGCCTGGGCTTTTCTCTGTTGGTCAGTTTTTAGTGACATCTTCAATTTCACTGACTGATACTGGTTTATTTAGAATTTTTATATCTTCTTGATTCAGCTTTGGTAATTCACATGTATCTAGGAATCCCTCCATTTCTTCTTTGTTTTTCTGTCTTAGTAGACTGCAGGTTCCTGAAGTAGGTATTGTTGATCTTTTGGATTTTTGTAGGATCTGTTGTGATTTCACCCTTTTCATTCCTAATTGAATGGATTTGAATCTTTTTTTCCCCTTTTTTGATAAAGGTTGGCTAAGTGTTTGTGAATTTTAATTAATCTTTCAAAGGACCAACTTCTGATTCATTGGTTCTTTGTATTGTTTTCTTAGTCTCTACTACGTAGCTAGTATGCTGTTAAATTCTGGTACAGGTTTTTAAAAAGCTTATAAACTCACTTTACTGTGGCACCATATGAACCATGCTTACTAAGCATAGCTTCATATCTGAGGTTTATTTTTGATAAGTTAAAGACAAAGCCAGTAATCACCCCTAACTGCTGGATGCTCTTCTGGCATTGTAGAAACAGTAAATTTTCCTGGCTGCTGATATCCAGCAGTATTCTCCCCCTCCCCTCCCCTCCCC
>PVLD010027583.1:0-20545 GCA_004027595.1 Dinomys branickii | reverse complement strand
TTCCATCATTGTTTTCAGCTCGTTTTTTATCTGAGAAATCATTGAGGGTATGTGGCTTATTTCTGCTTTAAGCTCTTTTATGGCCTGTTGGAATTGTTTCATTTCGGATGCAATCATTTCATAACTTGCAGGTATGTGATTTCCTGGTTCCCCTGTATCCTCACATTCAAAACTTGTTCTGGGTGGGGTTGAGTTTTGAGACTGCGTTTTGTTCCTCTGTTTTCCCATTTTTGGGTATCAGATTCAAAATGTGGAGCTATAAATTCCACAGACAGTTCAGCAGGCAAAAGTCTGCTGCAGAGGCTGCTCCAATGTTTACTTCTCTTTGGGAGAATGTCCCTTAAGCTGTCTGCTGAGATTTCCGCTTCTACTCCCTACCCCAAGACCTGGCCGGGGCGAATAAACAGCTCGCCACCCCAGGATTCTTGCAGATAGGCCACTCAGGTGTTCCTCCCTGGGTGGAGCTCCTTCCCCCCTCACAAAACCCGCTGGGGCGCCTAAGTAGGTCTTCCCATCCGGGAGATCCCGCAGTCCTTAAAGCTGCTTTGATGTCTCTTGCTGGGCTGAGCTTCTTCCCGATTCAGGAAAAACCGGTTAGAGCGCGCACTTAACTCACCCTGTGATCGTGCAGACAGGAGTGCCCTTCAGATGTTTTTCCTTGGATGGAGATTTTCCCCGACTCAGAAATCCCGCCGGCCGGTTGCTGTTGCTCCAGTTTGCGCAGCACTGGCTACGGGGGTGGGGTTCTGAGCGGGATCCCGGAGCGCTGCCCGGTTTGGCGCAGTTTGTCCCAGTAGCGCGTTCTCTGTCGGGTTCAGGAGCTGAAGCCATTCTTCCCTCCGCACTCGCTCTCTCGGCTGGTCGTCTTCTTCCCGGAAGTCCTTATTTCTGTCTTCATATTGCTATATTTCATTGTTTGGGTGGTAATCCTCTGGGAGGTTCTCTCTCTGCTGCCTACCCGGTCGCCATCTTCCCAGAAGTCCTCTTAAAATTTTTTTTTTTTTTTTTTTTGGCGGTACTGGGGATCGAACTCAGGACCCTGTGCTTGCTAGGCAAGCGCTTATTCCACTGAGCTATATCGCCAGCCCGATGTACAGAATTAGAACAAAAGGAACAATCTCTGCAGGGGATATTTCACCCAGCATGGTGCCCTGACAGACTGTCAAGTATCCTAACTCCTAACTCAGTCCTCGGCACATGCAGTACATCAAATGCTTACTTAGTCAGAAGACAACACTCTGGCTAACAGATATCATCACAAATTGGTTTAATAAGATGGTAAATGCACTATTAAGAAATGTGGGGTATTAAAAACTAAATTGAACATTATTTTGTTGGCTTAAAGGGAAAGCTAGAAACTTACACACATCTGAAAGAACTGTAAAGGCCCATGTGTTAAAAGCTTGGCCCATGCTTGACACTGTTGGGAGACAGTGGAAACTTTAAGAGGTGAAAAATGGTAGGAGGCCTTGAGGTCTTTGGGGCATGTCCTTGAAGGGGACAGTGTGTCCTCAGCCTTTTCCTCTCTCTTCCACTTCCTGTTCATGAGGTGAGCCGCTTTGCTATGCCTCATGCATCTGCCATGATGTGCAGCCCCACTGCAGGGCCAAAGCCATGAAGTCAGTGGGTCATGGATTGCATTCGCCAAAACTGTGACCAAAATAAGGTTTCTTCTTATAAGTTGTTTATCTCAGATACGTGTTTAGTGATGGAAAGCTAAACATACTCACTATCATTACATTATTTTTCTTACAAGCATTTTGGTAGCAGATATTTAATAGATATATCTTGTTACTGAACGCTTAAAACTGTTAACTTGTGTAATCAAAACTGATAAAATAATTATAGGTATTTCTGAAGACAGCCTATATGGCATGTAAGGTGAAAAATATAATCCATTTATTCATCAATCAGGAAAACAAATTATAGTATGAGACATGGCCACCAATAGTAAATTGAGAAGCAAGATGGTGCCTGGGCGATGGGTCATTTAAACCAAGTATGCCTGTCACTTGACTCAATCTTTTTTCTACCTTATATGCTGCCAGTGCCTGGTTGTGATCATGTTAAAACCAAGCATTGTGCCAGGCATAGTGATACACACCTGTAATCCCTCCTACGTGGGAGGTTGAGATAGGAGGATCTCAAGTTTGAGGCTGCTCTGGGAATATTATCAAGATCCTGTCTCAAAATACAACTTTAAGAAAGGGATGTTTCTGGACACTGGCCTATCAGTGGTAGAGTGCTTGCTTAGCATGTACAAGTCTCTGGTTCAATATCCAGCACCACAAACAAACAAACTTGAAGTGTGATAAGCGCTATGATTTGTGTGTGTCCCAGAGTTCATGTGTGATACACTTGATCCCCAGTGAGGTCATGTTAGGAGGCAAAGTTGAATGGGGAGCATTTAGATGATGGGGCACTGTTGTCATGAATGGAGTCATGCTGTGATCTTGGGGTTCCTTAGGAAAGGACAGCTTCTCCCTCCTCCCCCTGTCTCTCTTTGCCCTTTTGTCATGGGATGACACAAGAAGGCTCTCTCCAGACACCGGCCCCTTGGTCTTGGGCTTCCCAGCCTCCAGTACCATGAGCCAATACATTTCTGTTCACCGTAAGTCACCTACTCTGGGATATTTTGTTATAGTAGCACAAAACAGGGTAAGACAATAGTGTGACACAGTGTTTCCCATCACTGTAGTTTTATTTCTTATCCACATTACATAAATAATGTGAATAGATATAGCCTAGGATTTATGCCTGTATGTCTAATCACTACCACTTCTGTGAATCAACCAAAAAATAAAATAAAAGTCTGACTAATGGCACTGAGTTATAGTTGGATGGGAGCAAGAAGTTCTGGTGCTCTTTTGCATATTTGGGCAACTGTAGACAACAGTGATGTACTGTATATTTTAAAAAAGTAGAAATTAGGAGTTTGAACATTCTCACTATGTAGAAATTATGAATGTTTAGGGGCTAGATATGTCTAAACTGAGGTAACTATTTCACAGTGCTTTTGTGTGCTTAGACACCACATGGTACCTTATAAATACCGTAATGTGTCAGTTTTTATACCGTAATGTGTCAGTTAAAAATTTATTTTGTTTTGTTTTGTTTTGTTTGTCTTTTTGAGGCAGGGTCTCACTGTGCAATTCAGGCTGGTCCTGAACTTACTTTGTAGCTCAGGCTGACCTCGAACTCGCAATGATCCTCCTGCCTCAGCCTCCCAAGTGTGCACCATCACACCCGGCTGTCAGTTAAAAATTTAAAGCTAAAAAAATGAAACAAACACAAATAATCTGTTTTTGCCCTTTCTAAAGTAGAGTGCCAGCCCTAAGGGACAGGCTACTGGGACGAACAGGCAGTGGACATCTCCATGTGACATGATTCATGATTCTCAAAGCTGTGCTTGTTGTCCAAAGGAGGCAAGTACCTGCCATTTGTTAGAGCTGAGTGCTTGCCAGAGCGTGTCCCTTTCATGCAGCAGCATTCCCACATGGATGAACTCAGTCTTGCAGCCATGTGACTGGTGGCATTCTATTTGAAAATCAGTGAGGGGAAGAAAAAGGTTGTGGGTAAGGAGGAAAGAGAGGAAAGGGCAGTGAGAAAAATGGCATAAGATACACAAAACAACCTTCTCCACACCCCCGAACAGCAAGAGGGGGCAGAAAAATTCCTGAACTGTTTCAGGAACTTCCTGTCTGTTGGTAAAGCAGAATAGTGTAGAATATCAGAACATTCCCAGAAAGAATAAAAGTGGGTTTACTGTAGGAGTGACTGTTCTAGACAAAGTCATAAGCCGAGTAGGGAAAGGTTCACTCTGAGCAAAGCTAAAGTGAGAAATGTTGGACTGTGGCAGGCAGGCGTGCTGGAGGGTAGGTACCCTTGTACCGCAGAGTTTTCCAACAGCCCCTGGCTTACCAGTTGCCACAGAAACCACTAATCTCATTGCTGAAGTTCTAAGTGATTTGAGATGGAGAATGTTCACTTGAGCACATTGTGCCCTCTGACCCTTCTTCCTACACCCAACTCTGTCCTCGTAGCCGGAATGCTTCCTGCTGCAATGGGGCCACGGGTGACACAGACTTCTGGATGTTCCCCCAACTCATGCAAGTGGCCAGGGTTGTTGCTGGGAAACTCTATCAGGCAGAGAATTCAGGCAGGTCTGAGACAAGTTGGTGTAACTGTTGGCACGAACCGGCTCACCTGTCGTGTGATTAAGTCATGGGGTTGCCGCTTGTTCTCTTTGGGACAAAGCCAGGCAGCATTTGTTCAAGGGAAAAATAAGGCTCTGTGTGCTGTGTGACTGTATCAATAGAAACGGGCAAACAGATTCCTGTAGACGAAAGGCATGAGAAAGTGGGCGGTGGGGATGATCCAGCAGCTGTGTTGAAAGGTGTCTTAGTCAAGGGTGGCCTGGTGGCAGGAAACAAAGACCTGCTTAGCTTAGGTAAAGTGGGGTTTGTTGTGTGGTGTCAGGGGACTGTCAGGGAGCCCAGCGGAAGGAAGCAGAGGCTGACATCATGGGAACTGGAAAATTGTCCAGTGGCTCCTCATGCCCTGACCATTTTGCTCCCATCTCCTGGGCATGTCTGCTCTTTCCTCTTTCTTGGAAGACTGAGCCCTTGCAAGGCCTCTCTCCCATCACTTGGGCTTGGGTTGCTCTGATTCCCAGGAGACCGACCTGACATGGTCTTACAATACTGTCCAGCATGGTACCTAACAGACTCCAACATGGTATCCAATACTTTCCCACAATGCGGACTCTATCAGGGTTCCTGAAGGCAGGTATTCAGCATGAGTCCAAACACTTGTGGCCAGAAGATAGGGTCAGAGAGTGAGCTTCCCCTTTCTGGCAGAGCAAGTTAGAGTAGGTTCTCTGAGAAACAATAGGTAATAGGGTTGGGGGTGGAGATGATGAGTGAAGGTAGCGATAGACATTTGTGGATGAGAGGCTGGCATGGCACTGGCAAATCAGAATGAGTCAGGGTGGCTGCTGGCCATAAGCAATGACATATCGGTGTCTGTCTGTGCTGGCGAAGTACTGGTGGTGGTAGGAGGAACTGGGGAGGGCAGCCCACAGAACTGGCTGCGAGTTCCAGAAAGCGAGACTGGGTAGTGTAGCCAGAGGAGAGTTAAAGGGCTGCCAAATACATAAAGGGATTGAGAAATGGTCTGGTCTGATGAAGCATTTGGAGGCTATTATCAGGCAAAGATGCCTTCCAGGGAGAGAAGTCCTTGAAAAAGTTGTGCTTGGGTAGGGAAGAGGGTGTTGAGTTAAACTTGGGTGAGGCCTGGTTGTAACCAAGCTGGGCATGATACAGACTAAATATTTTAGTGTCACTCACATGGATGATGGGGGAGAGGGTTGGGTAATGGTCTGAGGAGTACCGGGACTCAAAAGGAAGGCTGAGTATACCCACCATAGCCAAGGATCTGGTAGGGGCAGTGAGAACAGGCAGGAGGAGGAAGAGGCATCTGTTAGGCAAACAAGCAAGCCAAAGAAAGAGGTGGAGGGTGGGCTGCATCCTAAAGAGTCAGGGGAGTGGGCCCCAGTGCATAAGGCAGAGGGGTGACATGGGGGTAGAAGCCCAGTGGAGGAGAAGGCGGATTGTGAGGGCTGGGTACAGAAATCAAGGGTAAGAGACGGGGTGTTCCATGCCATGTACAGAATGCAGGTAACCAATGTCACAGAAGCACTGGGTGGAGGCAAGACTGGCCACACGGGAGATAGGGGAATTTGCATGAGCTTGGTAGGACATTGCAATTGGTGGAGGAAGCAGAATTAAAGAGGAACGCAGACATGTGCACACTCACCCTGCTTTGTCTGAGGTGAGCTCAGGGACTGGAGAGTGAGAGGAACTCAGCTCTTGTGTGAGAGGGACCCTTGCCAGAGAGCTGGGTGTGCTCAGACCGAATAGCAAGGTTTGGAGTCTGGGGGGCTTGGATGTGACTGGCCTCGGAGCCCTATTATGGTCAGGATCCACACCCTGGCTGTCTTGAAAAACAACCAGTTTTTGATTTGCTGGTTTGTTTATGCCAAAATATTAAAGCCTAAATTCTCTCCTGCTCTGACTAATTCTGAGGCTTACATTTTTGAGGGCTGTCTTGCTTGGGGGTTTGCTTTGGCAGAGGAAGGTGTGTCAGAACTTTGTGTAAGATCTTTGAGAAGTGCAGTTGCAGGTCAGTGACTGATCTGTGCAGGGTTTGGGGAGGGCATGACGGGTTAGGCTGGCCACAGGTAAAGAAAAAGAACATGTGTGTGTCCTAAGGGTGTGTGCACATGTGTGTGTTTCTTTGGGGTATGTTAGACTAATCCAGTGTTGTGCCTGGGAATACAGCTAAGCTCCACATAGCTCAAGAGTTCACTTCATGGTGCCATCCTGTGACAATATCACATGTCATTGCAAGGTATTGCTAGCTTGAGATAATTAGGTACCTCACATGCTATGGAATGTAGCTCCATAAGAGGAAGGAGCATTTCTTCCATTCTTGCCCCTGCTTGGATAGCTCTGGGTGCTCAGTAAAAGCCTGCAGAATGAAGGAATCATCGTGGAGTACAAGTACACTGTCCAAAAAACCTATCCTTCCACAATAGCATAACACAGAAGGAACAATAGAATGAAAACCAAAAATCAAACAAACAGATGTGAGCAAAGGATATATACAGAAAAATCACAGAGGACTACAAGTGGCTAAAAAATATTCTAGTCACTCAGATTCAAATGCAAACTAATGCAACGATGGGCCACTTTTGAATGAACATGTGCACTGTTTTGAAATTAGAAAAGGTTAAAAAAATGATAATAATGTGGGCATGAACGCTGTGAGTTTTCTCTTAGATTTCAGGCGGAAGTGTGAATAGTTTTGAGTTTTATAAAAAAACTGTCCTTGTGTGTCAAAAATTGAGAAAATGCTCACAATTAGATGAACCTATAAAATTCTGACTATAATTGCGTGACTAAATCCTGGCTCATGCTCAGTTCATTACACTGATTCTTCACTGTAGTATTTGTGACAAAGCAGGGTATTTTTTGAGGAAAAAAGTACAGACAGCAGGAATAGTGAGGTATAACAACTACTCTTAGAATTATTGCTAAAATTTCCTCCCCCCAAATAGTTACTCCAGTGATCAATCTAGAAAATGTTTCTGACAACATGTTTGGCTTTGTTTTATTTATTTATTTTCTTGATGAAGAGTAAAACAACCTAAAAACCCAGAAGACCAATTACCGGTTAAGAATAGCACACCCAGTGCTGAGACCCAGTTTTTCCATGTCTTATTTAACAATATTTTGCCAGCTTGCTTTTATATCACTGTAGTTTATGCCATCAGATGGTTTTGCTTTTAAAATGCATTTGGACAACCCTTAAAATTAAATCATATCAGTAATTTAGAGTCAGTATGAGACATGACAGAGCATCATTTACACTGTAATCTTTTGACCAAGGTACTTTCCAGGGATAGGCTTTTGGAGGAAAGCCTATGAAGCTGTATTTGGCATTATTCCTCTTATTATTTTAACACAACTTATGTTGTATTGTATTTTAGAACCGACAGTGTACGTGACAATGAAATGATATTTTTTTCAATTTAAATTTCGGACTACATGCAATATATAAATCTCGATTATCCTAATAACTGCAACCGGTGTATTTGAGGAGACCTGTGGGATTCATTTGCTTTTACATTTTTATTTGAAGGACAAATAGGAAGGAATGCTTTGGGGCTAAAAAGTCATGAAACTTTTGAGTTGCAAATACCACACACACCTGTCAGGCACGAACGATTCTTTACTGAGCTGCTGTGCTGTCAGTTTTGTCTTGGTTAGATTTGAGCCTGGTTCCTCTTTCCGGTGCACCCTATAACGGTCACCAACAAGACTTCCCCGTCCACATCTGCTCTGAGAGCAGTTCCTGGCAGGAGAGTGTGTGAAGATGTTTTGAAAGTTGCCACAGGTTACTACAAATATGCAGATGGTGGTGAGGAGACACGAGCTCCCCTCCGAGAGCTCAACAAGGTGGGAAGCGCTTTACCTGTCTCCACCGCTGCGCATCCTGAGGGAGGTGCTTGGGATCCTATCCAGGGAGCTCACTTCCTGTTTCTGCCAGACTCTTGTGAGATGCACATCCGGAGGACACAGGTGGGGGAAGAGCTCCTATGTTCTCCTGGGAACAGTCACTGCCACCGTGCTGTGCTCACACTTTCCTCTCAGCCCTTCTCTTGCTCAGTGCAGACTGACTCCTCCTACACTGCTTGAGGAGGTCCCAGCTGCCTTCCAATGAAGTGCGGCCGCTTCCTTTTGCCCTGTGTGCTGCATGCTGCGTGCTGCGTGCTGCTTTCTGCATGCTTCACGAAGAGGACTTGAACGGGAGTCGGAGGGCAGACCTTAACATTTTAGCATTTATCCTCACTCATCCTGCTTTTCTATTCTTTACCAAGCATATGGTTATTTTCTGGGACTAGATGCCTCCCCAAGGCCTCCCTTGTATATGAGGTACAACACCAATTTTATTGTCAGCACAGCATCCCCACACCTTCTTCTCTAACAGGTTAACTCTCTGCCTGTGTGTATGGTCAGTCCTCTGTATTTGCTGGCTCTGCATCTGCGAGTTTAACCAACTGGATTGAAAACACAGTATCTGAGGAAAGAAAATCGCATCAGTACTGTGAATGTGCCTAGAGTTTTCTGTGGTTATTCCCTAAATAATGTAGCAAAACGATTTTTGATGTAGCATTTAAGCTGTGCTAGGTATTATAATTAATCTAGAGATTACTTCTCTATTTGATAGTGCTAGGGGTTGAACCCAGGACCTTGTGTATGCCAGGCAAGCACGCTACCACTGGGCCATGCCCCCTGCCCAGCTAGAGTTACGTAATGTACACAGGAGGATGTGTATAGGTTCTATGCAAATTTTATATAAAGCATTCGAGCATTTGAGGATTTTGGTATCTGTAGGGCTCCAGGAACCAGGCTGCTATACATACCCAGGGATGACTGGACTTGACTTTCTCCAAATCCTAGCATTTTAGGTCTGGGTCCTGCGCACTAGGTCCATAAGATCCCTCCTCCCATATTTTCCCTTCCTTTTATCCTTCCTAGTCAACCTTCAAAGGTCGATTTAAAACTCTCATAGCTGCTTCCCTGCCCTCCATACAGAGCAGTTTTGTGTTTAATACCCATTTCTTCCAACTGTGCTGTCCCTTGTATAATATATTACAGTTATTTGCATATTCACTGATCTTTTTCATTGAATTATAGGCCTAGTTGATTCACTTTCTTATGTGTGGCATTTAATGGATGCTTAGTAGAATTTGTCCACTCTGTGCTTCCCGGGGCAGTGATGCTGTTTTTCTCCTCTCTTTTCTCCATAGAACTCAGTTCAGAACACCTTGGAAAGCTCCATGGCAGGTGGTGCAGATGAATTTGGTGGGGACTGCAGTGCTCCCTACTGACCCACTTCAGGGAAGTCTGAAGATCTCAGGGCACCGGCGCACTGCCAGCTGAGCACATCCACTGCGTGTGTGCAGGGAATGGGCAGTGGACCCCGGCATTCCTTTCCCTACCACCAATTCAGACTCTCTGTTATAGGGTTCCACAGCCCTTGCTGTTTCTGCCCCAGGAAGTCGCAATGAGAACCAGCATAAAAGCTTCATAAACAAATCCAGGATCAGGCTCACTTTCGGAAACCAGGTACATTCACTTGGCATCCTTTAGCAGAGTTTGTGCCACAGTGTACCAAGCAGTTTACTAGGGGCTGGCGCCCAGGGCTGGCCCAAGGACACATGGTCCCTGGTGTCAGGAGCCCCTGGGTCAGGAGGGGAAGCCAACAGGTATCTCCCTGTGGGCCTGTGACTGGGCATGCTCTGCCAGGGAGTGAGGTCAACAGGAGCACAAAGGAGGGGCTGGGGTGGCGGCTGGAAATGGGTTGTGTCCCCAGGTCCTTGGGTCAGCTGGCGATTCAGGGCAGCCAGGCCCTGGAGACAGAAGGGGGCCACAGGGCAGGAAGTGAGGGGAAGCCTGGAGGAGGGAGCAGTTCAGAGAAGAGGAGAGAATATGCGGATTGTTCTATGTTCTGCCCACGTGGCTGGGTGAAATTCAGGGCCAGGTACCTCATCCTTCACTGTGCCCAGGCTTGCTCTGTTCCCTTTCCCTAGAAGAATTTAACCTCCTTTTTTCTATACACACACACACACACACACACACACATGCATGCGTGCACATGCACACGTGGACGCAGCTGTGGTCTCTATGCCATCCCTCAGTGTCTGACACAGGGAAGGGCTGGGCTTGCCTTTCTGCTCTTGACTGCGGCTTCTGGGGCAGCTGCTGGGCCACCTCTCACTATAGAGGTTTTGTTCCTACTGAAACAGTAGAAAACAGCTGAACCAGAGGCAAGGAAAACATGGAGATCGAGCACCCTAAGGGAAGGGAGAGGGCTAAACTGTTTTGTTGTGGTCCTTATGCAGCCAGGTCCTTTGCTAGCGCTCACCTAGAAGCTCCACCTGAAGGCTGCATTCTATTTATGGACTGGTCAGGCTGGTATGAGAAGTGAAACTCCTAAAAATATGAAAATGGCAAGGAGTGGTTTCCTTATATTACAGATTTCAGGACACCGGCAGAAGAGGAGTTAAATTAGAGTAGTGCAAGGAAGTAGCAGAGCAAAAGTCACTGTGCTATTTCTTGGAACGATTTCTGCCTAACCAGTTATCATTTCTCAAGCCCTCTGAAAGCCTGCCAGAAGCTGCCTGCTTAAGTAGCAACAGGCTGAGCGGCCAGCACGGTCTGTTCTGGTCTTTGGGTGTAATGCAGAGCAATTTTTATAGTTATCTCTTTAATTGGCCTCGTCTTTGCTTTTATTTTAAGCAGAGCCTTTGGGTGGAAAGTACACTGAACTTAGAAGATCCAGATACTAGTCCTACCAGGCCACTGCAAATTGCCTAGCTTTTGGAGGCATCAGATTTCTCACCTATGAAAGCAGAGGAAATTAAATCAGAGCCCTTTCTTGGTCCTTTCTAATTCATGAGGCTATTATGTTCAAGACCAGGGGTTGGCAAACAATAGTACAGAGGTGGCTATCTATGAGCTAAGAGTGGCTTTTACATTTCTCAATGGTTGAAAAAGAAACCAAAAACAAAATAATATTTTGTAATTCATGAAAACAATGACTTTAAATTTCAGGGTCCATGAAGTCTTATTGTGACAACAACATTCTCATTCATTTGTATCTTGTCTGTGGTTGTTGATACAATATAAAATTTCAGTGTCTACAAATAAGTTTTATTGGAACATTGACGTGTGCATCCATTTGTGTCTGGTTGGTGGCTGCCCTTCCACTCAATAGCAGAGCTGAGTTGTTGCAATGGAGTTTGTATGGCCTGCAGACTCTCACTATTTGGCCCTTTGGAGAAAACAGTGTAAATATCTGTTGGCCACAGTACATCATATCTTCTTATTTCCTGCATTTCTGCAAACAGCAATGTCTCATTGAATGACTACACTAATGGAATGAGATAGTGGACATAAAAACTTTCTTGGAGTTGGAAAATTTATGACCACGTGCACTCTAAGCACGTGCTTTATCACTGAGCTATATCTGCAGCCTTATAAGTGCATTCTGAGAAAGTTAAAAGCACATAAAATATTTCAATTAATATTGAGGGAGGATATCAGATAGCTACTAGTTATTGCTGGACAGAGATAAAACAAACTTTTATTGATATTTTGTATACAAACAAGTTATCTTTTTATTCAGCAAGTGTGAAAATGTACAGGACGGGACAGTGAATACATAAGATTATGTGCTAAACTGGAAGGGAAAACAGCAAGAACATTTCTGCTAGGTTGGTGTGAATCTGGGTAAGCTTTTTATGCCTTGATTATTCAAACTATTGTTATAATTCTGTTTTAAAACAAAAACAAACTGAAAGTACCCCTTCTCAAACTTAGTACAATATGAGTGATTTAAAAAGTTGCTTTTTAAAATTTCCAAAGTGACTGCTGAACTGTGGTAGTTAAACTCTTTTCCATACTAAATTCTAACAGTGTGTCCCCTAAATGAAAAGATTTAGAGGTAAGCACTGAAAACAAAATTTTAAAAAAATTACAGTAGTTATGATCTATGGTCTTTGGCGTGATAGTAGTAGAATAACCAGTCACTAATTAGATAGCTCATCTTTTGCTTATGTGTTTATCAAGAGGAGCAGAAGTCTGCTTGTTTAAAATTTAACTTATTCAGAAAGTTAGGGTGAGTGGTAGTGAACATTAAAAATGTAGTTGAATCAACTTCTTAGTCGCAAAATACAAATGGTTGAAGCTTTTTGTAAGGTGCAGAGTTCCATGTGTAGAAGAATAATCTAAAAACATAGAACAGAGGACATAGATTTTTGAATTGTGTTTTCCAGTGGTGACTGCAGTGGGGAAAACCACAGAACTCACTGCTCAAGTCTGTGGGTGCTGACAGGACCCATGGAAAGCGTTGGCTCAGTGCCTGGTGCAGAGGACTCTTTGAACAAATGTTAGCCATTCTTAGCTTGGGCAGTGAGACAGCAGGAAGAAGTCCAAATCATTTTTTCCTTTTTTATATTTTTGCAGTGATAGGGATCGAACCCAGGGTCTAGCGCATGCTAGGCAAGTGCTGTGGCATGGGCTAAAGCTCCAGTCCCTCAATTATCATTTCTTGATGGTGGTAGGGAGTCGAGCAATTATCACCTTTCCACGTCCTGCAAGTTTGTCCAGCTCACTGTTTCATGAGGTATGAAAATGTTTGGCAAAATTTACTACTAATTTTTTTTTTTGTACCAGGAATTGAACTCATGACCTCATGCTTGTCAGGAAGACGCTGTGCTGCTGAGCTAAATCCCTAGCCCTAGCTACCAATTTTAAGTCTTCATAGAATACTTTAAGCGGAAGGCAATTCTCCAGTGCTTGGTGAGTGATTATTTTCTTCTTTTTTTTTTTTTTTAACATTAATATCCATCCAAGAAAATGATGAAGTACACACTGGTCATCTGAAGTGTCAGGAATGATCAATAAACAATGACAAACGATCTTCTACCTCCTCACAATAAACACTGGTGCTTTTTCTCACCATCGCCCTTGACAAACACCAGCTGGAGCCAGCGTTCTCAACAGGCCTTCACTGCTGTGATGTCAGATCAAGTTGGTGATCTTTCTTTTTCTTTTCTTTTTTCTTTTCTTTTCTTTTCTTTTCTTTTCTTTTCTTTTCTTTTCTTTTCTTTTCCTTTTTTCTTTTCTTTTCTTTGCCTTGCCTTGCCTTGCCTTGCCTTGCCTTCCTTGCCTTCCCCCTCCCCTCTCCTCTTCTGTTCCCTCCCCTTCCCCCCCTTCCCTCCCCTTTCCTTCTCTTCCATTCTTTTGACTCTCCTCTCAGAAAATGATCTAAGATGTCCTACTATATGCCAAGAGCTAGGAGTAGACAGATGAACAAGTGGGGAAGAATATTTTATGGACGAAAAATACCCACAAGCCAAAGCAAGGGTGTGCAGAAATGCATAGTCCTGTGCAGGCACAGACAGTGGTTTTGTGTGGTTGAGGGATTCTAAAGTGCAGGGCTCACTAAGGAGAAGGAAGACAGAGGGGACTGTAGAAGGATACATCCTACGCGAGGTTAGAGTGTTGCAGGTTGGGCTCTCCACATGCTAAGATGGAGTTGTGGGTCAAGATGTTTGTTAGACACACCAGCCAGTGCAAGGGGAGGAGGCAGGGCTGGGCAGATGGAGAAGCAGAGTCACACTCAGCCTCTCCTAGTCAAAAGCTTCCACTACCCTAGTGGGGAACCTTATTCTCCTCCTCACTATGTCATTGGGAGCATGCACTGTCTGACAGCATGCTGGGAATTCAGACCTCTGCTGGCCTTTAAACTGCTAGAGTCCTTGCAGGGCCCTTGTGGGAGTGGTGGGTTCCAGTGAAGAATCAGCTCTCATGAACTCCCCTCCTAGCTATGCTCCAGAGATCTATCTTGTGCAATCAAGGCAGCAGCTTGTTAGGCTGATGGCACTCAGTGACTAGACAGTGATCTTTTTCAGGAGGATGGGTTTGGACAACTGCACACTTTCGACTTCCTTGTGAGCAAGCCCATGAGTGCCTTGCTTCTGTCCCCAGGCCCCCTCTGTTGAATCATTGGCCATGTGGTCACACTTGACACTCCAGTGACCCATCAGAAGGGCTTTGAGCAGCACATGAAGAAACCAGCAGGGCAGAGTCCAGCTCCAGGGTAAGTTCTCGGTGAAGAAAAATATTCCCTGAAAACTGCCGGTTGCAGAAGGTGGGTAAGACTGAAGAAGGGTGAGGGAATGGAGCAGGGCTCCGATTGCTTAGTCTCACTCCTGGGCTGTGCCAAAGACCCTTGTGTTTAACGCCGTGTTTCCTGGGCTTGGCTCTTGGCATGGTGTGTACCGGTGATCCTTCTGTTGCTGGGACCCAATTCTTAACATGTACATTTAAAAGAGAAACAATTTATTTTGGCTCATGGTTTCAAAAGTTTCAGTCCATGGTTGGCTGGCTCAGTGACCAAAATAGTATTGCAGAAGAAAGGAGTGGAGGAGAGCTGCTAACTTCACAGTAGCCAGGAAGCAGAGAGAGACAGAGAGAGACAGGATGAACCAGAGAGAGAGAAGAAAGGCCTGGGATGAGATGCATCCTTCAGAAGCACAATTCCTGTGACCTGTTTTTTCTGATTGCTCCCTACCTTCTGGTAGCCCATTCAGCTAAGAAATAGCCAATGGATTAGTAAGTTTGAGTCCAGTCTGGGCAATTTAGCAATTTCGTAAGACCTTGCCTCATAAGTGGCAGGGGAGGGGCTAGGGATTTAGCTCAGAGTAAAAGTCCTGGGTTCAATCCCTAGTAAGGCCTAAAAACAAACAAACAAAACCAAAACAAAGCAAAAAACTAAAGTGCTTAGAAAGAGGTCTACCATAGTGAGCATCCCAGAAAAGTTATCTCTTATGGTGATTTTTTTTTTGTTTTTGTCTTTTTGAGACAAGGTTCCTCGGTGCAGTTCAGGCTGGCCTTCAACTCACTTTGTAGTCCAGGCTGACCTTGAACTCACAGCGATCTTCCTGTCCCAGCCTTCACAATGCTGGGATTACAGGTATGTGCCTCGATGCCCAACTATAGTGATGATTTAAAAACCACTTAAAATATATACATATCCCTAAACATTTAAGACCTCGGAATCCATTGAAGAAAAGAGGATATTCTGGGAAAAGAAAGATGGGGATGGATGTGATGCTTCCTCCATTTACTTTATTAAATTTTGTAACATATACTTGGTGCTGGGTGTTATGTTTAGCCATGAGGTTTCTTAAACAACATGTAGTTCTTACCCCAGATGATCCACAGGGTGGCGGAGAATAATACACTTCAGTGAAATATGATAATATGATGACGTGTACACTACACAGTAGTCCTGAAACTGTAGTTACGACTGAACCGTCTATGTATTACTTTTTCTTTACCTATATACCTATTTTAGACTTTAACATAAATTCTGTGCAGTAAGCAATTAAAAACAATTGCTAACAATGGCATAGAACATCTATAAAGGGCATGTGAATGTGGTCTCTGAAAAGATTTTATTGTGCTGTACTTAACCTTCGTGTGATGATGTGGGGTGTTAATGAGAGGAAGCACTTTACACCTCTCTTTGGCATATCTGAGTCACACACCATTACTCTTGTGCTTGGGGCCATTTAATAAGTACAATAAGGGTCATAAGAGTACAAGCCCCAAGATAGGGCACTGTCGATCTGATAACTGGAGCAGCTACTAAGACACTACCAGGAGAACAGCATAGATGCCGAAATACGCCACACACATTAAATCACAATAATCCACTTTAAAGCTGATGATCTGTTTATGTCTGGAGTTTTCCACTTAATATTTTCAGACTGAGGTTGATTGTGCAGGTAGCTAGAACTGCAGAACATGAAGCCATGGATAAGGGGAGTTGCTGTGCTCGAGGTATCTGGAGATGGCCATGGGAAGCAGCTGCCTGTGAGGGAGGCTGTGGGCAAGCGGGCATGGCTGGGGCCGAGAGGAAGCACTGGGTGGTGGGGCGTGGGGAGTACATTGCCAGTGGACAGAGCGGTGAAGGTCAAGAAGGAATAGAAAGACTTCCAGTAAGATGATGACCAGGTAAGCAGCAGAGAAGGATCCCCCCGGAGGACTGGCAACCAGATACTGAAATACAGCAACATGAGAAAGACAAGAAGGAGAGAAATGGGTGCCCTGGTACCCTGGACCCAGGAATGATCTGAAATGGAAATTGAAACTCTCAGAAAGAGCAAACAAGACCCCTTCTGGAGAAAAGGCTCGGAGGGCCGCCATGGCACAGTTAGAGGAAGAGGAGGCAGAAAAGGAAGGAGCCACCGCTCCATACACACCCTCAGCCCGCTCCCTCGTTCCGGCACTCACAGCTTCAGCCTCAGAGGCCCCTGCTCACGGAAGCATCCCCAGTTGGCCAGGGGAGAGCGTAGTCCTGAGAGCTGGTTCAAAATCAGAGAGGAGAAAGCGCAGCCTGAAAAGGAAGCAATGGCCGTCAGAAGGAGTGGTCGAATCCAGTGTGAGGATGGGAGGTTACAAAGGCCATTGAAGCAGAATCCCCACTCTGCTGAAATCTTTCTAATTAATGCCCTGAGGCAGGCTGGAGTCAAGGCAACCAGTGAGCAGCCCACCACACCCAGCTCTATGTCTGCCCTGAGGATATGGCCTCAGACCTCTACACTGTGTGAGCAAATACCAGCAAAGAGTAGCAGAAAGCAGTGGAACCAACCCCAGGACCACAGTAATTCCCAGGGATCCAGTCAAAAAGCAAAAGGGAGCTGGAGCACAACAGAGTGAGCTGCAGATGGAGGTGGGCTACATAGCCCCATGCCCTTCTCACTCCAACACCAAGCAGGAAGCATGATCTGAATTACAGGGATTCAGCTCTCACCCTGAACTCCCTCTCTGAGCACTGTGAGTCCTGGTGGCCCGAGCAGGCACCCTGTGATCCTGACAGCAACGGGATGAGTCAATGGGTTTCAGGACTCACCCTAAACTACTAATATGAGCACCAAGAGAGACTCCACGCTGCTTGCATATATGAAAAATGTACAAACCCATAGCGTCAAACTACATGAAAAGCAGCAGTTCTGGAGTCTGAGAGACAACAACATACTCTACACAGCAGACCCGAGAAAATCCTCCAATTCTTTCCTAGAGCTAATAACTAAACTTAGTACACACCATGGACTACCATGGTGAGCACAGGTGGAGGAGACCTCACATCACTTGTGCCCAGCATCGTAAGTACACCCAATGCCCAACAAGATTGAGTGGTGGGATGAGGCGAAGACATGGAACTAGGGTGTAGACCTGCCTCTCTAGCTGGGAGGGGATAGTCTCTAAAGACACTAATGGCCTATGAGGGGATACCAGGCACTTTGGCGGAGAGCTCGGAGGCCTGAGGGGCGAGGGTCCTTCCTTCAGGTTGCATGAGAGCCCTGAGGACCTAGACTGGGCCTCCCACAGAGTGGCATTGGGACAGAGTCTGAGAGTCCGCAGGGGTGACGACCTTGTGGACTTGGATTGGCTGGGGAGTGACCCCTGCCTGGGGTGTGCCAGGCACTCTGCCCCACCCCCAGAGCTCTGCCTAGCCCCTGGGGCATGCCAGATGCTCCACCCCGCCCTGGGGTGTGCCAGGCACTCCCGGCCCCCAAGGCATGCCAGGTGCTATGCCTTGCCCCCAGAGCTCCACCCAGACCCTGAGGCATGCCAGGTGCTCCTCCCAGACCCTGGGGCATGCCAGGACCTCCACCCCCCCAGGGTGTGCCAGGCACTCCGCCAGGCCCCTAGGGCATGCCAGACACTCCGCCCAGCCCCACGGGTGTGCCAGGAGCTCCACCCCATCCCTGGGGCGTGCCAGGTGCTTTGTCCGGCCCCCGGGCGTGCCAGGCACTCTGCCCCACCCTCAGAGCTCTACCCGGCCCCTGGCGTGTGCCAGGGGCTCTGCCTGGCCACCAGGGCATGCCAGGCGCTTTGCCCAGCCCCCAGAAAGGTCCTGAAGACTCACCTGAGCCTATAGACGCAAATGCGCTGACAGAGTCTGGCCGTTCGCTGTGTAACCCCGCCTACCCTACTGGACACCCAACGGCTGTGAGGGCTGCCAAGGGATGCTTCTCCACCTCCTGCCATAGCAATTTGTGTACACCCACGTAATATACAGCATATTTAGAAGCAGCCAAGTCTCTGCCTAAAGTAAGAACATGAGGGAGTAAATAAACCAAAAGTGCAGTTATTATCAGTGGGAAGACCACTGACAGGGTGGTAGAACAATGGAGGTGAAGTGGAGAAAATTGATTAATTGAATGAGCCATCATCTATATAACTGAGTAATAAAGACGAAGATAATGTTATGTAATACAATATCCAGTGGTAACCCCCTACTATTTTCTCTGTAATTTGGTGTTTCCTTTATTGTTTTTGTGTTAACAAATGCAAAGACAACACTATGTAATACGGCATCCAGCGATGGTTCCTATTGTCACCTCTGTAATTTGGTATTCCCTTTATTGATTTTGTTATAACAAATACGAAGATAACATTATGTTATACAGCATCCAGTGCCAATTCCCTACTATCTTCTCTATAAAAAAAAAAAAAAAAAAGAAAGAAGGAGTAGAAGAGGTCAGGCTGCCTGTTGGTGGGAGAAGTCGTCAGTAACAGAGTAGCCAGCAGAGGGGAGGCCAGGGAGAGGGCTGCCCGGACTAGCTTGTGCCCGGCTGTGTGGAGCCCTGGGTGTGAACTTCACCACAGCCGCACAGGGCAGGGGTGAGGTGTGATTGGATTCCGGGTCCTGAAAGACTTCTTGGGCTTCATAGACATTGCAGAAGGTATGGAGTATGGAAGAAAATGGGGCTCAGGGAGCCCATTTTGGGGGTCCCTTCTTTATGGGGACCCAGAGGCCTCCCTCCAGCTCCATGCAAACCAGCACCTACATCCTAACAATATCCCTGGGGGCCTTGCTTGATCTCTGAAGTTGGACCATGAAAGTCTAGAATGGTCTGAGGTAGGCTGCAAGAGCAAGACTCATGCCTGGCTTGGGGGCTGAGGGTCGCTCATCTCTAAGACCCTGTCCTTGGGAGCTTGGGAAAGCTCCTCTGGCTTTGCTTAGGGTATTTGCATCATTTCTTGTCAACAAATGCTGAAAATTCATGATGATCGGGTTTCCACATCCACTCTAAGGCTCCCTTGGAAAGTATAAGCTGTTTCCATAGTTCTCTGTCCCAGTAGGATTTCTCCTGGATTAAATGAACAAACTCACTGTGACCTTGATTTTCTCAAACTTTCTCCAGTCTATCCTTCTAGAAGTTTTTACATTTGTGCCTGGTCTCATTCTTTTGGAGGGACCTCTTTAAAAAAAAAGCATTTTCCTAAATAAATAGGCCTCTAGGTATCTGCTGCAGATTGAATGTGACCCCATAAATTCCTGTATTGGAAACTTAACCCCCAAATTCCTATGGCAATGGTGTTCAGAAGTGGGGCCTGTGGAAGATGACTAGCAGTAAATGAGGTTATGAGGATGGGCGCCCCAGGGTGGCATTAATGGCTCCCTGTCTTGCCCCGTGATGCCCTCTACCATGCTATGCTGTAGCAGGAAAGGCCTTGCCAGATACCAACAAGATGCCAGCATCATGCTCTTGGATTTCACACCCTCCAGAACCATAAGTCAAATAAACATCAAATCTTTACCCCATCTCAACTATTTTGTTATAGCAACAGAAATCAGACTAAGTCAGCATCAAAGGCTTTTTATAAAAACTAAAAGTACATCTTGTAGCTCTGCTCCTGCACCTTCCTCAAGCTGTAGAACTGGTATGATATTTCGGTAATGTATAAGAAGAGCCAGTGTCCTGACAGCAATGGGACGAGTCCACAGGCTTTAGGACTCACCCCAGACTACTGATGCGAGCAACAAGAGTGTCTCCATACTGCTTGCATATATGAACGTTATATGAACCCATGGTGACCGGGTGGGCAGCGGAGAGAGAACCTCCAGGAGAAATGCCACTCAGATATGGGAATATAGCAATATGTGAAGGACAGAGAGGAGGGAGGTGGATATCCTGAACTCGAGAGGGATCTGAGATAGGAAGTGAAACCCTCGGAAAGTCTAAGCAGAACCTCCTCTGGAGGAGGGGATCACAGATCTGACATGGCACAGTTGGAGGGAGACGAAATAGACAGGGAGGAGGTTACCGCTCCAAGCACACCCCTGGCCCACGCCCTCGTTTCGGCATTCGTAACTTCAGCTTCGGAGACCCATTGCCCAGCTGCAAGGGGTGGGGAACGGTAATGCTGGAGCCACATGGCCTGGACCCGCCCCCACCCATAGCACGATGACAGGGTGGAGCCGGGCGGTCCGCTGTGAGCATATGTGCTTTCCCACCTCCAACCATGGCAGTTTGTATACACCCCTGTATGTTATAGTATAGTCTGAGGCAGCTATATCTCTTCCCAAGGTGAGAGTCCAAGGATATAGA